>JAHZMX010004494.1:0-16794 GCA_027743895.1 Seira musarum
CTTGATGACGCACTGATGACATGGGGGGAGGGGGGGTCTTAAAAACGGCCAATTTTTGATGACGTCATATAAGGACAGCCCCTCACTCCTTTTAATTACATGCATGAATATGAAATTCATGAATAGGTAGCATAAGGGAGTGAAAAATAGCAGCATTTTCTTTTTATGAGATAATTCGACTTTAGATTAAAGAAAAAATGTCATTAATGTTCAATAGAATGTGCAAAAGTATGCTCATAATTTGTGAAGAATTCACTGCTCGTCTTGATATTTCCAGCACTTATATGCTGTCGTATTAGCAATATTCATAACAAAAAAAATCAGGCCAGAATCTTGATTTAGGAAAGGTTATGGCTTTATTGGTCGTAATTTTGTAACATTTTATTGATAGGATTAGGATAAGATATAATCTTAACCAAAATATCTAGTTAATTGTGAGTTAAAACACTAAAAAGCGTTAAATAATTTACTCGTATAATTATTATAGGACTTTTTAAAAATTAGCTAATGAGAATAACAATGAAAAAGGAAAGTAATAGATGTTCAAGTGGTTCAAGATTATTGACAGCATATGCAGTTATTTTATTTCTGCAGAAAAAACCTTGCAAAAAGCAACTTCCAATCCAAGATCGGTGTCCGTCGTCCGTATGCACTCTATTCATAAAAACTCTCTGTAGAAGATTTCAGGAGGAATATTTCCTCGTATTCGTAAAAATAAGTATGAAAGAAGGTATGACTTTATTACTCATCCACCCAAGTGGCGTTTTGCAAAACTTTGCGTGGAAAATATTTCCTGACAGACTAATTACCATTTCGCACAAAAACGTTCCAGATGCTACAGATAGTCCCGTCAGAAGCACCCCGAAAATAGCCACAATATTGCCCGTCATATTTGGTGGCTGAAGAGTCACAACTGAACTTGATGAATCCATTATGGCACTCGAAATCCTCGCAACTGCGATCCATCTTCCCCACACTCCAGCTTCCAGACTATATTTGACCCTTCTAATTATAAATGGGGGAACTAACCCAGACAGTTTAAAACGAGAAGTGATATTAGAAAGAAATTCTTTACCAATGTATACATATTTCTTCCCTGCACGCACTAATTTTTTCTTGTACACTTCACCCTCATATTCAGGCAGTATCAGTGCCGATCTCTGACATTCATTCATGTGGGTCCAGAGTAAATCCTCATCCACTCTTTTAATTCCTTCTTCTGACAATAAATTTTGATTTAGCTTTGAGTGATTTCTAATTTCTAAAACAAATTTATGCTTCTCCAATGAACTTGAAAGGGTTTCACTTTTATGATTTTACCACTGCCTGTTTTTCCAGTATGTCTTTTAAACCCAGATGAAGTTTTGTGGCATCCACTAATAACATGCTGGCATCGTTGTTCAATTTGAACTCTCTACTTGCACTTGACATTCCATAAATCATCTGTACAGCATTACTGACAATCCCAAAATAGTTTTCAAGAACTTCGGATGTCAATTGATATTTCTCGGGACGTCTAGCTGAATATCGCTGAGTTCTTTGGAATCCTAATAGCCTCGTGTATATTTTAAACTTGTCCTGGATAAGTTCGTCCAATCTTTCGTAAGGTAAGTTTTCCCTGGGTGCAATTAGATTGTAAACATTTTCGCTCTTGTAAGAATTACTAAGGACAATTCCTACCAGTAGGAATGTAATTGTGCAGAATCTGAGAGACGTTTGCTTAGCCATTTTATTTGAAATCGGGTCACTTTGCTCCAAAAGGGTTTTGAAGCTGAATAGTATAATGTCAACGGTTGGAATCTGGTTACCCGTTTTGTACAAAAATATTGAAAGTACCGCAACTGTGCATATTATGCAAATCCAAATGGTGGGACTATACACGCTCAAAAGCTGTATCGCGCCTACAGGTCGAACACCTCTACTTCCACAACTCACAAACCTTAGGTTTTTCATTAAAAGTGGAAACTGAATTGGTGACACAATTGTAACTTTGCCATTTGCAGCGGCCTCTTCTATTCTTATTCGCATGGCGCCTGGAACGAGGTTATTTTTATTCAGTTGAAATCCTCTATTACAAAGGCCAGACGAGGTTATGGTGGTAACGTTCCCAAAAATGCCCATCCATTGGGAGAATGCGTGATAAACCGTTTCACCACCTTCCTTGTCTTCAGTATGCAAAGTCTTGCAGTAGAGACTCATTTGATAGCTGAAGCCTTCTCGTTTCTCAAGAAGTTTTCTGGCTTCAACTACAATATGATCGTTTCCTTGAACGAATGCTTTTCTTTGCAAAGTTTTTGGAGAGCTGAAGTCTTCCAACTTCAAAGGGATTGAGTTTAAGCATTCTTTGGATGTGTAACACGGCTGTAGAATTTCTGCATTGATGATTTCTGCATTTCTCAGAGAAATAAGAATGAATATTTCATTAGACAAATCGGGTGTTGGGTTCACAACTGAACCTGGCATGGATGTACCGATAGTGGTTGTAACAAGGTTCAGGAGATATTTTTTCAGTAATTCCCTTTTCTTTCTTTCATGCAAGACTATAATATTGATCGGAGATGAAGAAGAAGGAAGCATAAAGCTGCTGTAATCATTCCAAATTGGAAAGCGAAATAAAGTGGTTAAATATGGAATGCTTTCCAAATCAGGAAATAAACTAACGGTTACATGACAATGCCAAAGTTTCGACTTTGAAGAAAATGTTGAAATATCTAGTGCCAGAAATCTGTCTCGGAATATTCCGTACGTGTGGGTTATGCCGGTGGTGTGACCATAGAAAGTTTGATTGGAACAGAAATGTTGTTTTACATTCGGCTCCCAAATCAGAACTTTTCGTGTTTGAAAGTGAGTCTTGATTATTTTGGGAGTTCTCAGTACTACAGGAAACCTTAGGGTTGGTATGTCTTTGAATCTGTAATTGTCCAAAGCGATGAGACATCCCATAGACTGCAAACTCTCGAGGACACTTTCGAATTTCCAGTCATAGTCAGGCCCTTGTGCACTGCTGCAGTGAAAGTTTATTTGGTAAATGGCGATAACAGCAAAAAATATTTTTATCAAATTTCTTGCCATTTTTTCCAGACTTAATTTGGCGTCGCTTTCCAATAACAGTAATAGGTAGTTCTTAAAGCCGAAGAAAAGGTTCTAATACTAACTTAAACTTTGCCGAAGTAATGAATGAGTCTGAGCTTCGGAGTAGTTCAGAGGGTGTGGATATCAGGAGTAGTCGAAATATTTCAGGTGGGATGGTATAATTCTTACAATTAATTTTGTAGACGGTGCTAATATATATGTACATTTCTGTGGAACTCAAATGCAATACAAAATTACTATATCGTCCGTAGACCGTAACCGTTTTCATAATATTGAATTTATTCAGAAAATTTCTAGTCATGTAACGCTCTTTTTTATTGTGTAATCTAGTAAGATGTAGAATCCAGATAAAATTTATCTACAAAAACTGAAACACACGAGCATGAATTACAAATGAGCCACAACATAACGACATTGCAATGCATTACTGTTGCTATTGACTGAAATGAATTATGACGTAGTCTGTGAGAAAGAGATTGACCGGTGTAATGTGAAGCACCTAAGTTATCGGCCATTAAAAATTAATACTGGTGCAGTGTGATTGACTGTAGTAATCAGAGGTCAGCAAAATTATGGAAGGGCACCATACTTCACAATTTTTCAAGTAATTATTCGGAATTTGGCTGATAAAACTGTTTCTGTGCATGATTGTTTGCTTAAAAATGGAAGCTAATTAGGAACATCATGTAACAGATTTGAATCAATTCCGGAGTAAACAGGCATAAAACAATACAATTTGCCAAGAAAAAGATCCAAACAACATAATAAATAGTTTTTTTTTTCATTTTTTATGCAGTCCCATGTATAAGCATGTTATATGTCTCTCTCACAGATGACGTCATAACGCGTTTTCATAGCAAACGTCTAATGTCGTAACCTATAGTATTTTATTTCCCTTGAATGAGCCTACCCTTTTTTCTATTTCAGTTTGCTTCGTTTTAATCACAATCCAACGGCAACGGCACATGCCAGTTTTTGTACACGTGCCATGATCATCGATAAAATCTTTGCCATACATACCATCGTGTATATAGGGTTAACCAACTTATCTGAATGATAACTCCTCCTTACATTTTGTGATACAATTCCATAAAAAAATTATTACTAAATGGTGGTTGGGTTGAAAAAAATGAGCATGTAAGTAATTCATTCACTCATGATATGGTGAATACTTAAAGTTGAACTATGGGTTCTGACATGAAGTGAACTTTTACTACTGTTTTAATGTTATAATTATTTGCAACCATTATATTATTTCAGAAAAGGTGGTAAAATAAATTTTAAGCTTTCTTATGAATTATCATCTTTAATAAGCTAAAATTGTGTTTTTGCAAATTAAGTCATGAGAATTATACTTATTGTTTATTTAGTAAAATATTTTATTCACAAATATTCGCATTCGTTAGGGGAAAATTGTACAAAATTTTAAAATCTAATGCATATTTCATGATTGATTTTCATTTTGAAATGTTAATTTGATCGATGATATTTTTATAATTTCTAATGTATTTATTTATGAATAACTTGATCTCGACTTTCTCTGAGGAGCTTATATCGATATAGAGAATTCAGCAAACGCTCCTCAGTGATCGACTTCAAGAAAATTCTTCAGCCACTTGGACTAAAACTTTTCTTCTCCTCTAGAAAGTTTACAAGCTCATTAGCCAACACTTCAACATTGTTGCAATCCTTTAACAAATTCACCGCGAGGGCCATCCTTGAACCCAAGATGTTTTGCATACAATTCTTCAACTCCAGTAGCGTCAAACTGTCGATCCCTAGATCTTGGAATTCCGTTAGATCATCAATCCTTTCATCTACTCCCATTTTCAAAATATTTCGGATAATCGGTTTGATCAACTTTTTAAAAGAAGCAACTTTCCCTTCTCGATCTTGAGTCGAATCCACTTCATTCCAGAACTCGTCATAGTTCAACATCACCGACTGCTTTTGATTTGAATCCACTAGAAGATGGGTGTCATCAACGTAGCTTCTCACTAGAGGATACAACTTGGTCATTTGGGGAAAGGAATCCACATTAATCGCACTCATTCGATTTGTTTGCGTCCGTAGGCATGTCTCGAGAACCAAGAGACCTTGAGATGTTGAGATTGGTCCAACACCTGGGATATCTGCATCTGTTGCGACGCCAACTTCACCCCAGACTCCCCAGTTAATGGAGGTCCCTGGAAGTCCAATGGATCTGCGGTAAGCTGCCAGGGAATCTTGGAAAGAATTACTCGCGCAGTGATTCGCTTGCATTGGGGTACCAAGTGAGGCTGACATGGAGGAGAAAAGGACGAAATGCTCGAGTGACTCGTTCTTTGTGAGTTCATGTAGATTCCATGACCCATCCACTTTCGGTTTGTAACAGTGAAGAAATGAGTCCCAGGATTGGTTCTCCAGTACACCATCCTTCAAAACACCTGCAGCGTGCATGACGCCTCTCAATTGAGGAAATCCGTGTTTGGGCAAATCTTCAAAAACGGATTTCAATTTTTCATAGTCCCCAACATCCACAGAGAAAGCCTGGACGTGATAACCAGCCTGATTGAATTTCTCAATTTCTTTAGCAATTTCCTGGGTTGGGGAGCTCCTGCTCAGGATTACGACATGCTTTGCACCATTTCGTAGATACCATTTGACTACTTCGAAGCCAATTCCACCAAGACCACCTGTGACAACGTAAGTGCTCAGTTCGTTGAAGAGAGGCGTAGTCGTGATGAACTTGGAATTATCCAGCTTAACTTCTGGCATGGTGCAAACAACTTTCCCAATGTGATCTGCCTTTTGGAGGTAACTTAAAGCTCCCCGAATGTTCAAAGCGTCAAATCGCTCGTACGCAATTGGTTTTATCACCCCTGTCTCCAGGAACTTTTGCAGTTCGCAGTTAATTTTCTTGTATTCATCCGTTTCCAGTTGGAGAAGATCAAAGAGCTCATAGTGCACATCTGGTCGAATATTCTTCACCTCTTCTGGAGTCCACACGTTTAGTTTACTCATTTCAATAAATCTCCCATTTTCACAGAGAACATCCATCGAAGCCTCTTTGAATCCAGGTCCTGTCAAGGAATTCAAGACAATGTCTACTCCACGACCTCCCGTCACCTCCAAAATTTTGTCTTTGAAGTCCAAACTTCTTGAATGGAAAACATGTTGAATCCCAAGATTTTTCAGGTATTCCCTTTTTCTTGGAGAACCAGCCGTTGCTATGACATTAGCACCGACATGCTTGCACAATTGTATCGCAACGAGTCCCACACCTCCAGAAGCTGCATGAATTAAAACGGTTTCTCCCTTTTCCACTTTCGCTAAATTGACGAGACTATACACCACAGTGCCGAATGCTACTGGAATGGTGACGCCCTCAACAAAGCTCCACGTTTTCGGGAGTGGAAGGATCTCGTCATCTGTACATTTGATGTGGCTCGCAAGACTGCATTTGTTTGATACTGTAAATCCGAAGACTCTATCGCCAACTTTAAATTTATTAACATTTTTTCCAGCCCTGACAACGACTCCGCCGCAGTCCAAATTACCAAGGGCGGCATTTTCAAACACGGACGATGGTTTGAGCACGGCAAGCACGTCCCTGAAGTTTAAGCCCATAGCTTTTACCTCAATTTCCACTTCATTTTCTTGGATCGTGTAGGGTTCGAGGTCGGCAAATTCTAGGTCCGATATTAATCTTGTTTTCGGCAAAACCAGCTGGAATCGATCACATCCGCTTGGAAGGGAAAGAGGCTTATTATTTGAAAATTTTCCCTTTACCAGCTTAGGCCGCAGTCGAAGTCCACCTCTGAACGCTGTGCTGATGGTATGGTCGACCCAAAGATTCATAAAAAGTTCTTCATTCTGATCCTCCAAATCCTTCATTGGATCAAGATCTAAACAGATTACTTTCAATCCATGAAGTTCATTCATGACGGACCTACAGAGCCCCGCAAGAGTTCCTGCCGTAGGATCCACGACATCGTAAGAGTCCATTGGCTGTGCACCCCTCATTACCGGGAAAACTCTTGGAGGAACCTTCATTTCGCCAATCAGTTTCATCAAAGTCAAGAACGGAAGTGAGACTGCGGCCTGGTCCTTTTTGTTGGGACACAGTGACCACAAATACAAAACTCCTTCGAGAACTCCTCCCTCCAACGCCGAGGTAAGCACTTCTTTAAAGTATCCTTGAATTCTAGTTTCTTCAAACGCGTCTTCTTTTGGCTTGGGAACAATGAGGCAGTTTCGGTTGACGTTCCGCAATTTCTGTGAAAGTCCCCTCGTCCACTCATCATGTTCACCAAAAATGATCCAGGAATGTTTGACAGGATACAAATCCTTCAGAAAATTATTTTCAAGAGGTGCAGCGTACGAGGTCATCACGCCACAAATGTTGTTGTGTATCGGCACAACAGAGAACCCCGTGAAGCCTAAATCAAGTAAAACTTGTTCCCACAGTTCCGAGCTGATGTTCACATGATTCTTTCGCAATTCCCTGTCCTCAAATCGCCAAAAACCGTCGAGAAGACCAAATATAAATGTACCACGTTTGCATGGTCGTATAGTTTCCATGAAATACAATAAGGCACCCGGCTTCATGAGGGATCTCACATTTCGCAATGTTTTCTTCAAATCTTTGGCAATGTGAAACACTTCAAAGGCTGTAATCATGTCGAAGTAACCAGGACCAAATCCTTGTTCCAGGGGATCCATCTCCATATCGAATTTCTTGAATACAATGTTAATATTCGCATATTCTTTCAGCATTTTCTCGGCTGAAGTGAAAAATGCTGCGGACACATCCGTGAAGTAATATTCGAGCTCTACGTTTTCCCAATCTTTATTGTTGAGTACGTGATTGAGGAAGATTTGTGTAAATGTTCCAGTGCCCGATCCAACTTCCAAACATCGATAAATCGGCTTCTTTTGAGATTGAAGAGTCGCTGAGGTTGAGTTAAGGATATGCATATCCACCTTCTTAAAATATCGCGAATTGAGTAGTTTTGATATAGAGTCATAAACTTTCTGCGCACTTGGTACTCCTGCATTACTATCTGATTTGTCCGGAAAAAGGATCGAAAGGGGATCCACCTCACCACTCAAGATTTTTGCGAGCTTATTTTCAAGCTCCTTGACGATTCTGTAATCTTCTCGTATGACATCATTTGGACTGGTAACGTGCGTTAGTCCCGCCTCGATTTCCTCGATTGATGGAGGACTCCTCACAAATTCGAAAGTGTTCTCCTTCTCGTCCAATGCTTTCAACCAGCCACGTTCATACTGTTCCAGTGTCGATTTCCTCATAAAGAAACGGATGTACTGTCGAAAATTTTCCTTGATTTTCAAATTGGTCATTAGGAAATCCACTGTAAATGTTTCTCCCGTTTTGGGCTTCCATCCGAGAGTGTGCATTGCCTTCCAAATTGAAAGACGACTAATGTTCGAAATATTAAGATAATGATTGAATTCCTCTTGGGATAACTTGTTTTTCTCAGCAAAATATGTGAGGTGTTCATCACTGTAGGACTGTTCCGCGGGAGGCGTCTCATGTTTAAGATAACCCTGCATTGGACCGGGAAACTCCTTCCATGCTTCTTCCCACAACATTGGCATTTTGATGGACTGTTGAGTAATCATACCTTCCACTAACTTTGCTGTAGTTTCCATTAAATCCACATCTCTCATGTATGCCAAAGGAGTACCATCTTCATCAACTAAAGTACAGTAAAGACCACCACCCAAGGTGGACGTGGAAGCGTACGCATAAAACGTTTTCGAAGAATCCGATACTTCTTTCAGCCACATGAATTCTCCTATTTGTACGGGAACCCGAAGTTTCTTCACTTTCTCTTTGTTTGTCCATAGCACCACCGTCTGGAGCATGGCATCCGCCACAACGGGATGGATGATGTAGTCACGATGCTTTTTCGGAACCTTGATTGATGTCAGAATGCCCTCCTCACTTCTCCAGCTGGATACAAGACTTCGGAATTGGGGTCCAAACCTTAGTCCTACTTCGGGGAGCTTCTCGTAGAACTCTGAGTTATCTTCCGCTTCCCACTTGGATTGAATGTGATTAATGTCAATTGTTCCTAAAATTTCTTTCTCTGGGATCTGAGCAACGGGCAGGAATTTTGCGGAAGCATGTTGAATCCATGAGTGAGCACCGTCTTCATTCTTTCGTTGTTCGTGTACTTCAACGGAGTAACCCAACTCTGATTCATCTTTCCCGCTACCACTTTTATTTTCGTTGAGTGTAACCACGGTTTGTAATTTGCAAATCTTGGATTCATGAAGGGCTAGTGGTAATTCAATTTTCAATGACTTTAGAAGAATCGGGCGTTTGGGTTTCTTCAAGTTTTCTGTGAAACCTTGAACAGTGGAATGGCCCGCTGCTAGGCACATCTCGAGGAATCCAGCGCCTGGAAACACGACTGTGTTCCCGATTACGTGGTCCTGGACAAAATCTGGTGTCTTCAGGGTCAGTGATGATTGGTAAATGGTGTCCCCCAAAGCACATGGAACTAAAGTTCCAAGGAGGGGATGCATGCTGGGTGCCTCACTTTCAAATGTTGCCCAAATTGGTTTCCGATTGAATGGGTAGAATGGCAACTTGACCTTTTCCCTGGAGTAAAATCTGTCGAATCCTTTCCAGTCGATTTCTCCCTTCCAATCGGACAAGTAAAGCTTGGAAAGTGTGTCCAACATGGTGGCCCACTCTTCCTCTTTTCGACGAATTGAAGGTAGGCATGTAATCTGATGACTGAAACCTTCCAAGTTCATCATTGTCAATGCTGACAACACGGGATGAGGTCCCACTTCCAGAAATAAAGTGCAGCCCTCTTCTTGTATGACTTTACATGCATCCGTAAAGTTCACCTTCTCCCTCGTGTGCCTAACCCAATATTCTGCGTCAATTTCATCAACCTCCACGAGCTTCCCTTCCATACCCGAAATGTATTTTGGTGAGTCCTCCTTCACTTTCGGTTTCTTCACCGACAACGCGACATTCCTGTAGGCGTCCAGAATTGGTTCCATATGTCGCGAATGGAATGCGTGAGTCGCAGGCAAAATAATTGTTTTCAAAGACTTTTGTTTACAAAATTCTTGAAACTCCTCAATCATTCCAGTGTCTCCAGCAACGACAGTCTGCTCGGAAGAGTTCAAAGCTGCGTAGTCTACCCAAAAATCAGGATTTATTTTTTGAAATGCTGTGATCGTTTCATCAACCGTGTTTTTATCCGCCTTGATCACGAGCATTTTCCCCCGAGGAAGACTGTCGATAAGTCGGGATCTCTCTGCAACGAGCATTAAAGCATCCTCGAAGTTCAAGGGGAGTATAAGGTCCTGCTCAGGTCCTCATTGTTCTTCGACCAAACGACGTCCTTGATGGAAATGTTGTACCGTCTCCGGAGGACGTGATCGCATTTGTCAAAGGAATCCCTGAAGACGGGTGAGGTTTCGTAAAGTTGTTTACCCATTCCAACGTACTGCGAACCTTGTCCAGTGAAGAGGAAACAAAGACTCTGAGTGGCCAATTGGACATCCGCCTGCTTAAATGATTTTGTCTCCAGAATTTTGACGGCTTCCTTCAAATTATTTGTCACGATCACCGCACGATGATTGAAAGTTGTCCTCCCAACATTGGCGGAATGAGCAATGTTCGCAAAATCTTCTTCACCCTCTTCATTTTCCTCAAGGCTCTCCAATCTCTCCATTAACATGGTCTGGTATTTTTGGACTAGCTCATCCAGAGATTCACTGGATTTGGCGGAGAGTTTCATGATATGAAGCGGTCGCTCCTGCTTGAATTCTGGTTTTAGTTGAGGAATATTGGGAGGCTCTTGAATGATCGCGTGTCCATTCGTTCCACTAAATCCAAAAGAACTGACGCCCGCAATACGTGGCTTCCTCGTACTCTTCGGCCAAGGAATAGGTTCCAGAGGGAGTTTAGCTGGGATTGTCGCCAGATTTATGTTGGGGTTCAAAGTTTTGAAATTCAAATGCTTCGGAATCATTTCATTCTTCATTGACAAAAGCACTTTGATAATTCCCGATGAGTCCGGACGCTGCTTCTGTGTGACCAATATTAGTCTTCACAGATCCTATGACGAGTGGCTCAGTCCTTCCCTTCGAGTAGGTCTTATCGATTGCTAAGATTTCTACAGGGTCACCCACAGCAGTACCTGTTCCATGAGCTTCTAAATAGCTCACATCTTTGGGATCAACGCACGAGTCCATCAAGGCCCGATCCATTGCCAAGCATTCGCATTGGACTGTGGGTGTCCCCAAACTTTTTGAGAGTCCTTCCTGGGACAAACCAGTTCCTCGAATGAGACCCCAAATCTTGTCTCCGTCCCTAACCGCATCCGAAAACCGTTTGAGGAGCATGGCAACACACGCCTCTGAACGAGAAAATCCGTCTGCATCGGCATCAAACGTTTTACAACGGAAGTTACTGGAAACAACTAAATCCGTCATGCCTCCCTCAAATGGATGAAGTAATAAGTTGACTCCTCCTGCGATCGCCATGTCAGAGTTCCTACTTCGTAAGCTTTTACAGGCCATGTCTAGTCCAGCAATTGCGGAGGAGCATCCGCTCTCCTGAACAAATAATTGATTCGAGGGAATTATAACTTGCAATTTAATAGAAGCAAGTAAATTGCATTCTCATACCGTTGCAATCGTCGGTCCTGTAGTTTGGAAAAAGTTGGCGAGTCTCGCCGCAGTTCCAGCAACCGAGTTGCCCATATACGTCCGGGCAAAATCCACATCCACCGAATGGCGACAAATGTCTCTGTAGTGGTGGATCTAAAGAAACGGAATATCATTTTCATTCTAACGTCCAACAAATTTTATTTTCATCTCCTAAGCTTACCCATGAGCCGACATACACTCCAGTTTTACTCCCCTTCAATGTGTTTGGATCAATCATGGCATCCTCGAACGCTTCCCATGCCACTTCCAACAACAATCTTTGCTGAGGATCAAGCAATTCCGCTTCCTTCACACTCAAACCAAAGAATTTCCAATCAAATGCATCAATTGGTCCATCCAAGAATCCAATTTCGATATCCCTCCTCTTGCACGGGAAATAGGAATGCTCTTTAGTCCACCTGTGCGGTGGTGGTGGCACAACTGTACCTCTTCCTTCAGCAAGCAGTGACCAAAATTCTTCGGGATTGTTTCCTCCAGGTACCCGGAAACTCATGCCAACAATTGCAATGGGTTCGGTTTCATACTCATTCCTGAACAAGATTTGGGGCATGTCGAGACCATCCTTTTTTACAGCATCCATGTAAATCTGCCGGCAATAGTCAACTGCAAACTATGGAATAGAATTAGCTAATAATGGAACAGAATTAAGTTAATAATTAATTTTGGTTATTTACCTTCTCCACAACTCCAATTTGGCTCCACGTTTTCCTAATAATTTCTCCATCAATGTCGATATCAAGGGGATGAATGTCAACGAAATTGACGATTGATGCATCCGCTTTTGAGTTCAAGCTGCACCAAATAATCTCCCTAATAATTATCAAGTGATTTAGGTATCTTGCCATCATGTCTTAACTAATTTACCTTTGCTGAACCGCCGCATTTCCATTTAATTCGAGTCTCAAATTGTATTTCTCATCAAGATTCTCAATATTCGGCATTTGATTCCAGAGCCAAAGGTTGAAGTTCTTCGAACAGTCCGCAACCTTGTTTGCCGAAGTTCGGAAGAAACTTGGAACAAATAGGAAAACGGATGAATCAATGTCATTTTTCTCGTCAATTTTTAACGCTGCAAAATTGACATGGTTTCCAAAAATGGTGTCGCAATTTTTCAATGCCTGTCAGAACCAATTGTAAGCGAATTAAAATCTTTCAAAAATATAGCATAAATTAAATTTAAACTCGAGTCTTAAATATTTTTTAGTTTTACAAGAGTATTCGGAGACAGATAGACGCATTTGTTGAAAAAGTCCAGAGAAAGTGCATAAATCTTTGCGTTATCCTCGAGACTCCAGCAGTTTTGGGTAATTGAGTCGAGATGAAGTACCAAGTCGAATGTTTCCCTTAGCTTCTTTCTGTCAGGCGGAAATAGAGGCTTTAATTCTTGAAGGTTTTTTAAACCAAAATATTTTTGAAAATCCTACCTTGATTCTTCGGAAACATGCAAGGTAGTTAAGACAACCAACTTTTTCGCTGTCCGCACAAGTCTCAAAGACGCAGAAAGAGTGATCGCTTTCTTCACACAGTTTTCTTCCACAGCGGAAGTAATCCAAGCCTCTGACCCCAATACTGCAACTTTAGATTCAGTAACGAAAAATGATTTAATGAAGAAGACAATTTATATTATAATTAATTTAGATTATCCTATGACTTTACCCATCTTTGTTATCTCTGTCAATCAATATTTATTTATGAAAATGACAAGCAAGTTAAAATGCAATCGGTTCAATATAAGTACTAAACTTGGTTACTTCGGACGACAAAAAAAAAGAAACAAAATTTCAGGATGAGGATCGGACGAATAGGCGTTCTCTAAACATTTGAATACGGGCATCATCTCAGTTTATATAGGCTCATCTTTAATTAAGTACCTACCTTTGATTTTAATAAAAATATTTCTGTTTGTTTGTTTTCCGGCACGTTTTATTATTTAAAAGATGAATTTGGATGACGCGTTTAAAATGACGAAAGCAGATCTACTTCCATCTTATTTGTTTACATTATTGCACGAGTTTAGCTACTTTGTATCAGTATTGGCAAGAATGCGCTTTTTAAGAACTCTTTTGCGCCTTTTGTTTTCTTTTGTTTCAGTAGCGAGTAGCGACGAAGCTGGAATGAAAGAGAAAGGGGAAAAACGCGTATTACATGTCCACTGACAAGCTGTGAGTTAGCCTTAAATAATTATACTAAAATTTCCACCTCACTTTGGCCGATTTCTCTGTTGCATTTTTTAACCAAATGGTTAAGCGCTAAGTAATATATGCGTATTCAAAATATTGCGCGTGATAATTTAAAAAAATACTAAGCAGTTTGGTGTTTCTAATTTTATGCTGAATGCACCTTTACTCCTTTACTCCTTTACGTAATACCGCAAATTTGCCAACACTGGTTCAGGGGGTCATTAAGTACGATTAGATGGATGCTGATAACACGAAACATTTTCCCAATTATTATTGTATTGTTAATACCATAGTAGAATGTAATGATCTCGACCATTTTTTAAAGTCATTGACACAATAATGTAGCTCAAAATTTGTTTTTTAATATGGGAGGGAAAACAATATTGATATCAACAGAATAACAAACTTTGACGCAAATTGCTTCATTTTTAACTAGATAAATAAATAAGTCAGTTTTCCTTATTTCCTAGTAGACCTTTAGAATGTACAATGTACAATGTACGCGTCATCACCTCAATTGAACTGGTTTCAATGCTGTTTACATTTGTAACCTCATAAATTTTACCCTAGTCTTGTCCTGTCTGACAACATAAAAACTTATCAAAAGCTACTTATGCATTATTTACTTATTAGAATTAGGCATCTTATTTCCCACATAATGAGTGTCCAGCCAGGGTGTTTTTAACGCTTAGGTTAAAACAACAAAAATCCACTTCTGCGTGAGGCTTATCGTACACGTGTTTTGCATTTACACTACAATGAGTTCACGCTTGCATTCCTGTCCTTGAAAAAGTGCGAGGCATTCTAAGCTCAAAAACAAGTTTCAATCTAATGAAAAATGCGTTCACTCATCGTTTATTGGCAGGTTCAGAAATTTTTATTTTTAAATAGAACCTAATATGGATAGCAATAATAACTCATTTAAAAGCGCTCAAAAATCTGGACAAGACGGTTATATTAGAATTTTGATGTACGCCAACTGTCAACTTCAGTCGGCAATTAAATGTATATTAGGCTGTGGTTGTGGCATTTATATGAAGCATGAATGAACAAAGCCGCGTGATGAAATTCTATCTGTTTTTTTTTCTATTCATAAAATGTTCCTCATCCGCAAACGGAAACGCTTTGTTAAATGATGCTTTACAGAGCGCTTGTAAAAGGATTGGACACCATACACTCCAAACTTTCATGAAGCTGTGGTTTTTTTGCAGTGCTCAAAGTACACGATCAATCTACGCGAGTTTGTAATTGTTTTGGGGTGTTCGGATGAACATTTGTCGGTTGAAGAACCGGAAATCAGTTTTTTGATAAAACTGACCTTACCCGATTTTGCGTGCAATATAAGTGCACCAAGAAAACTGTTCATTGATAATGTAATAACGCATGTGCGAATGTCTTAATGTACAGAGCGTTATACGCGACATGAAGTTGTCCTGGGTGTATTTATGTATTGGAATACGACTCGCATTTTTGTTTATATTTTCAAACACAAGATAAATTTTTTTATTGAGCAACTCATGCACAATCACCATGATCCTGATCTTGACACTGACATTCACTAAGATAACAAGATTAAGAATAATTATGATTTGCCCACTACAAGTTTAATTTTTCTACCATCAGTTAGATCTAAATGGTCACATTGATCATGACCTGGTGTTTTATTTTGATTCACACTTATCTTGAAGAGCTTAAGATTCAAGGTTTATACGATTTATTAGTCAAGTATATTTCATCGCTTCAGAGTTACATAGTTTACCATGCCACACAAAATCCTGAAAAAACGACAGTTTTTGCTTGCAGCTGGACAGGCAGGCGTCAAATATTTAGGTTTCATTCATTCATCACCACCGCCACTGCACATTCCTAATTGGTCGTATTTGTTTACTTGATTTTAATTTAGTTCTTTATCATCTAAGCTCTTATCTGTTAATAAACTATGTCGTCTGACAGGTAGGGATTGGAGTGGTATTATTGCTTTTCATCATTTTGGAAGTAATCAACTGCCAGTAAGCAAAAGCAAAAATAGTTGCATCATCATTACTGTGTTAGTTTATACGTTACTTTCAGTACATGACATAAGCTTGACCTGTCTGTACAACATTTCAATCAAGACATGCATAAACATTTCTTATTTCATTTATTCCTATTTATTTGCAGATTTTTCTGGCTTGGTAAACAAATAGTTCAGGTTGTACTGACCAAATCCCTTCTACTGAGCATTCATAGATAATCTTCCCAAAAAGGAGGATCCACTCTTTAAGGAAACTAAATTCTTTTTTTTTATGATTTTAACAAGAAAAGTTTGACCCTTGTATAACTAAAGTTAGTTAATTTTTTTGTGAAAATTTTTAGCCAGGAGGAATCAATTTAACGGAGAAATGATTTTTTGAGTCTCCAGGGCGTAGTGAGTAGTGACAATGTCATGAAAAATACAATCAACATCAAATTCTTATTTTTTAGAATTCTGAAGTGCTATCTATATATTTCCTGTTTTAGTTCTACAATAGTTTGAAATTAAAAGTGGAAGTTAAAGTTGGTAACAAACAGGTGAAAATCAAAGTCGACGATGGAGCCGCATACCTTGAACGACTCCCTTTTATTTTCTTCGTCCGAAGCTGAAAGTAATAATGATCAATTCGCATTGTCCAATTGTTCAACCCTGAACGATTATACAGAGGATGGACTGCCCTGCTATCCTTTCTGGATTTTGAATGCAGAGGAGCCCGATTCTATTGTCTTCGGACCACCGTGGTGGATACATCTCGCCATTCAAATCTTTTACGGAATTATTTGTTTTGTTGGTTTGACT
>JAHZMX010004495.1:0-25079 GCA_027743895.1 Seira musarum
ATGAAGACGGAGAATATGATGGTAATTTCCTCAATTAGCTGTAAATTACATAACGAAAGAGTTAATGAAATACGTTCTTTTTTAACTGTCCATGACGTGGCGTGCCCTAAAGCTCAATCAAGTTCAAAATGAATCACTTTTACAATTACTTCAGTCTAAAAAATCTATATGCAACCGATAACGACCGCACTACTCTTATTCACAATTATTTTTGCCTCAATTTATCCTATTAGGCTGAGTCCAGAAAATGAATATTTTTTTCATGTGTTAAAATAACAGATTTTTGTTGCTTGAGACATTTCCAATTCAACTATTGTCTTCATTTTTCTTCGTGTCTAGTTTATCTATATTCATTGAGTCCTCAAACGGAAGTCTTTTCGATAGAGGCCTGTAGCGTGCCACTATTTTTTATTTCGTGACACATTATAGTTCAAAGGAATCGTTATCCTTTTTATTTTTCAAGCCTATAATTTTCATTTTAGAATTATTATTATACATTCCATCCTTCCTACAACGATAAAAAAAATCCTATACCCCCAACCCCAAAACAGCTACGTAAGAATTGGTACTAAAAGATCGAAAAAATGCATTGCGATTGTGACCACAAAAAAAAGATGCAGCTGTCTTCTGTCTTGTCTTCTTCCTCTTTTTTTTACTTACTACATATTTTGCATAAACGCACCTTTTACATTTTGCCAATATGCAATGTGCAAAGTGTTTTGCAAGAAATAATGAATTCTTTTTTTCATTTATGATTGTTCATTGCACACGGTACATTTGACGGCGAAGGTGCTGTTAAATTGACCGGACACCGATCACACAATATTTTTTTCCCCTGAAGACGTCCGTCCTTTTTCCCTTTTTCTTGGTCAAGCCTTTCAAGTAATTTTTTTCAAAATTGGATAAAGTACTACTAGTATTGAAGCAGTTATTTACTTACTACATTTTTATGCACTAGAAGAAACCCAAACGCATCGTCATGATCAGAAGAGTCACATTTTACAAGAATTATATTTTCGAAGAGAAAATCCAATTTACTACTATTTCAATACAATAATGCTCACACACAATCGCAATCTGATCTCACTCAAGACACAACACCATCATCGGCTCATTGCATTGTTTCTTCCTCTTTTTTAATGTGACGAGGTAGGACAATAATGACGACTTTATCTGTGCTCAGTCGACCATTATATTGCTTTTAACATTGACTCGACTAGTTTGAAATGAAGAAGAAGAGAGATGCGCTTTTCACTAGACACTTTTGAAACAATGAAAATTGCAAGAAATAAAGTGCATCGTATTTTCTTCAGTCGGCAAAACTGCTTATTTTTTGCATTTTACGACTGTGATACGACTTCTTTTTACAACTCGCGTCATGATGATGATCATCATATAACGAAATGAAAAGGTTAAAATATATTTTCAGGATGATGAGGATAATGTAATAATAAGAATACCTCTTTCAGACCAGCACCACTACCACCATAATAACTAAACCATACCACCACCTCAAGATTAAGACTTACTTTCTTACGAAAAATTAAGCGAAAAATAATACTTCACCTCCATCACCATCTCTCCATGTAAAAGTTCTTCACAAAAGAGCTTTTTTTATGTTCCCCAATAACAAAACAGATGCAAAATCCAATGCAATGCATCTGTACGGGGAATGAATGAGGAAGAATATTACAAAGATGACCAATGGTTCGTAACGCAACTTACGTGTATGCAATGACTCCTACCTAAAAATGATGATGATGAAGATCACCCTAACTTAAATGCTATTGATATCAGCACAAATCCTCATCCTGCCTGTATTCCCTTTCCCATCACCATCAATATAAAAAAGTCTTTTTCCATTTTCTTCTTTCACGTTTTTTTTAAATCTTTTATATGCATCACATATATATTTAGTAGTTTAGTAGTAGTTAGTTATATCCGTGTGTGTACCTTATTCAGGAAATGATAATATTTTGTATGTAAGTATTTTAAAACATACCACCATCACATCACATCACCACCACCACCACCACTGACTAAAGTTTTACTATTCCCGTTCCCAGTCCTATGTCGTGCTTCGCTTTTGATGATGTGAGGATCGAGCTGATGCTGATGATATGATGATGATGAGCCACACACAATACAATACATATAATTGATGCAATACTTACTTGTAGCCAGCGAACTGAAGATGTGTTTTAAAGGTCTTCTTTTTTTTCTCCGATACCCTTTACCAAATATTTTTTAGCTCTTCATCGTTCTTTCCAACAAATAGTGAGTGTGGCTTTGTGGCATATAGAGAAAACAGTTGGAGAAAAACGCATCTGCATATTTTATGGTGTTGGGTAAAGGTATGCGATATAGGTACCTCTTGTTCCCTAACTAACGTCAGGAGGAGGCATTTTATATATTATTACTTGCGTATATCTCCTCTATTGAAAAATGTATGACGTTAATATAAAAATACCCCTTTTTGTCGATCTCTTTCTATTCTTTCTTGTTCCTATGTGTCGCTCTCGTCTTCTTTCTTTTCTTTTTGGATAAAGAAGGAAGAGTGTACGAAATGTAAGTATGGTATGGTTTAGTCTAGTCGTCGATGATGATATGATGATGACCAAGACCAACAAAACCCGAGGAAAAGTATTTCATTTGAAATTGATACACATCACATCACATACGATATGAACACAGAAGAATGAGGATGGAGAAGACAAGAGAAGATAAAAATTCCTTTTTCTTCCTATATTTTACATAGAAAAAAAACTATTATTTGGTGGCCTTAAGTCTAAATGTTTTTCTTCACTCTTTTTTCTTCCTAGCGTATGGTTTTTATGGGAAAAAAGAAACGTGTAATTCTCCTGTGAATATCCATCACTCAAATTCATTTAATATTATCAGAACATGAGCTTACTAATGCTTCTGTTGCTACAATTTTCTGCTCCCACTCATAATATTATTCTAGTCTAACAAGGCTTTTTGGGTTAGCTACACATTTTCGAAAAACTAACTAAGCTGAATTGTTTGTATTGCATTCGGCCTAATGTATCATTCATTGCCACAGCAAGAACTTTAGTACAGTATGTACCATCTATAGTGGTTTTGGTCTTATGGTCTCTTGGTCTGTCTGTTAGCAACTTCTTCAGTCTCCTCTTTACGCATACAAAACTTTATGTACACTCTCTCATATTACATTTTCTGCCTTTAAAAAACCCTATCATTTTCTTTTTGCTTTATATATGTTCTTTTTTATGTAAAAAGGTCATTCCATAATACCCCATCCTCCTTCCTTCCCTGCTGCTATTATTGCTATGCTGACTAGTGGTTCTGGTTAAGGCTAAAACTTATCAAGGGAAGAAACTGTATTAAAAACGCCAGTGGCTCTATACTTTACGTTACATGGAAAAAAATGCCTGAACTAAACCAAGTACGACTTTACTTAAACCCATTGTTTGATACAAGGAAGACGTTCTCTATATTTTGCTGCATTCCCAATCCAATCTCATCGCAGCGTCATCATCATCAACAACATCTTATGAATATCCAAGAAGTTTTTACATGTAACAAAGTAGCGCCATAAGAGCATGCATAGAATATTTACCTATAAAAAGTCCTCCAAACCAAATCTTTTATGTAAGTTTATTAGCAATTTTTTTTCACAAACAATATATAAACCATACCAGTTGGTCTCTCCGTTCAGCTCAAAGCCTGGTCTTATATCCTGTCCGTTTTTTATCAACATGATTCCATTGTACTTGGGAATAAATAACGCTTGTTTGGGTACTCTCCCTGGCTTTGACTTGAGATAAGCCTGAAAAGTACTTTGTATTCCTTGTATCTCTGCGAAAAAAAACATCAGCAGCGCAGCGGTAGTGCCAATGCCAGCAAAAAAAAGTGAGGGGCAATACTAACAGGAGCTACCAAACCGTAACGCAACTTGTCATCATCAAAAGGATACATGAATGCAAATGCAAACTAACTTGCCTACTCCCTAAACTCCTCTCTTATGTTTCTCTGTGGATAAACCCGTGCTTATGAAAGGAACTCTATCATAATATGCGATGCGACCATCCATCCAAAGTTAAAAATTACCTTTTGTTTTTCTGTGTATACTTGGCTTTGATATATTTTGCACATAAAGGATTTCTAATGGTGCTGCTCTGATGGTATGTCTTCATGAATGAAGTGCAACAAACTATGTATCAAAATCACGTACAAAAATTATCCGGCCGGGTGGATGGAATATGGAATGGATGTGTCCACATTCATTCACGTTCATTAATTGTGTTTGACATCAAAGATGGCCTAAGATTATATGAAATGAAATAACCTAATTTGAATCCAGTTCCAGCCAAATCCCTTTGACCCTCCAAGCCATAACGCAAAAGATGATGTTCTTGGAATCTCACTTAATTTTCTGAACAGCTCCGTCACAGCAGAGGAAAAGAGGAGGAGTAGTTGAAGGAGTAATTGAGCCGTGCATTACTAATAGGAAGCCTCCTTCAGCTTTGATTCAACTCAAGATCGAGTCAAACCATTTGTGACAGCAACATAATAAGAGAGGCACAAACTTTCCCAAATAACGAGCTAAAATAAAACCTCGAACGAAACAACCGAACTGTATCCATATCGCACATAAACACACATTAAGCGTATATATGAAGCGCCTGCCAAAACGAAAATATTGATAAGTGTAAATGTAAATAGCAGTGCTGATGATGCCAACCAATGGCATTGCAGAGAGAGAAAAAATCACAGTATCTTCTTGCGAATTTAGGTATATGGATTTATAGGTCCCTGTTCTTATGGCTGGTGAAGATGAAGACCATCATCACCATCACATTTTTTTTGTTTATTGTTGAGCCAAAATCCAGTTGCATCTGCAAATAAAACTTTTAATGTTATCTCGTAAATTCTACTTTTGTGTCCATTAAAGCCTCATGCGATTTTTTTTATTTTCCTCATAATATGCTTCATACAAAGTGCCCTTTAATCAGCTTTGGGAGGATTTATGCGAAGTTGTTTTGCTTCTGGGCTTTTTGCATCTTCTCATGTTCTTATTAGCACTTTTTTTTCCCTTTCTCCTCTCACGACCAAAACGAAGATGAGATGACGCCGATAGGGCACGACCACGATGACTCCTCCAATCCACATATAATCTACATACATGGCACTGCCTCTGTGAATTGCTAATTAACTTAAAATGTTTTTTTTTTTGTGGATGGTCAAATGTATTTTTTTCTGCTTGAAAGAGATCTCCATTCAATTCATCCGACTGAACTCATGATCATGAGATCATGATGATTAGCATTGACGAAAAAGGACGAGTTTTGCTCGATTCATCGACATTAATTGGCAGCAACTTCGGCTTATTGGCATATCTCATCTCTAAAATGTGCATAAAAGTTATGTAAAAGGACTTTTAAATGTAAATATTTTTTATAATTAAAAGACAGAAAAATGAATCCTTTTTGTTAGATAATAGATGTAACGGGACTCATCAAGTAGTCATTATTGACGTTTTAAGCAAACAAATATGGGTATTTACAAAATGTATGCCATGTAAAGTGCTTCACTTATAACAGGAAATTGCTTGAAAATACTTTTAAATTTCACATTTAAATGCTTACGTTAGATGAAGAGAATGGAGTGGAGTGAATCATGACAATGACAAATGGCCCTCATTAATGCGACAAAAACCAATTATGTACGAACGAGCATCAAGGAGCAGAAGAGACGGATTTGTTGGGCTTCTTGAGATGATGACGCTGCTGCTGTCATTCTATTTCGTCAACAAACAATAGCGCTGCCTGCCTACTTGTTTAGAATATAAATATGCATACCAATACAAAGTACTACTTTTACCCCTTGAGCTTGAATACACCCAATTCATTTTCTCGGAGGAAGAAAAGGTGCAAGGTTAAGAGAAGACATAAACAATCAAATTAGCAATTTTCATCAGAATCCACTTACGATTCCTATTCTTAGGACGTGATGAACCGTCACACCTTACCCTAGAGTTTTATTAGATTAATATGCATAAAGTATTAAACATTACCTTTCAAAATACCTAATTTTTTATAGAAGATACCGAAGTAATTTGCTTGCAATTAGGAATGGAGAAAATAGGAAGCATTTGCATTCTTTAAATAGTTAGTAGACCTGGGGCAACACGATATGAAAACCACGAAACGGAACACTCTTTCCATCACTTTCCCCTCATGTTTTCATCCTGCTTGCCGGCTCTTGGCAATGCTCGGCCACAGATGCAGATTGCAGATAAACAATCTTTTTTACACATGCACTTTCACATTCACATCTCATTTCATGTCTCCAATCTGGATTTTGGTTGATCAAGTCCTTTGTGTGTCATTTGAGGCCTATGATTTAAAAGTGTTGACATTGCGTAGTTATTACAGAATATCGATATCTAATTATTATAATTTCGGGAAGTACTTACGATTGGTAAAATTAAAGAAGACAAATTCATTAAGTTATGAAGCCAAGGGAAGTAGTTGATAAAACAGAGATCTACAGAGTGCTTAAAGTTACCAATGGCTGACCTCAAGAATGATGTCTCAAGTGACACTGGAGGAGGTGTCAAGAATTCATTGTCTACTAGATTTCCGAAATGGAGAGGTATTATAAAAAAATTGCTTATGATGAAAGTCAGATTACGCAACTATTTTCATGTTAATACTTGTAAAATTCAGTTTTCGTTATTTTGATTTTGAATTTCAGAAGCGATTTTTCTAACAAGTGTTGGTGGAATGTCTTTCCTCTTCGGTTTTGGAAGTGCCATTTCCTCTGCTAAGAAGAAAGATGCAGACGCCTTCGATAAAGGTGTTGTGCCCACCTTGAAATCGGAATCTGGAGTTGCTCTTGCAAGTCGTGCGCTCAGATGGGGGACTTTTTACGCTGTGACCGGATGTGGATTGTTATTCTACGCCGTGTGGAAAATGATGGGAGTGAAAAATGTAAGTTTAAATGTGAAAGTAATGTTTATGTATCAGCATGAATGCTTATCTTAGTCTATTCTATTATTACATAAAAATATATTGGTCATTATATTTTCGTTTTTCATGAACAGCTTCAAGAATTCAGACAAAAATCCGGTGAAATGCTTCCGAGAATCCCGAAGAATGATCCACCCCAGTCCAGAACTGAATTTAAGAATCTGACGGACTTACTTCAATATATTATAGACGAAGATAATAAAGCAAAAGCTTCTGTCAGCAGCGTAACAAATTCTAGTGATACACTTAAGGAAAAATTAGACAATGTGTCAGATGAAACGTAAAGAATAAATAAAATAAATAATGTGTAGTTAAAAAAATACCACTAGTCATAATATTTAAGGAAAACGCGGCGTTCTACTTTTTGTAAACGAATTTGCTTTGGACTCTGAAGTGAATAAAAAGTTTCTTTTCAAAGTAATCCTCGAATAAAAAGTTTCTTGTATGCTTTTTTCAGCATGAGAAATTATTATACAGTAGCCTCACTTCAGTTATAATGAAAATGACGTGCACCAAGCGAATGTGGTTTACATTTTCCGTTGTTTTGTAACAATAAATGCCACAAACTGTATATGTTATTATATTACAACTCATTCTTTCTTCCAACTCATTCAATTTATGTACTCAATTTCCTCAAGGATAAACACGGTTTTACTTTTGCTTAATATGCATGTGCGTGACTATAACTTATTATTTTTATTAATTATTTCAACATGAGCGGAATTTAGACTTATTTTATTACTTTAAAATTGCAAACTACCATGTGCATCCTCCTCAAATTCCCAATAACAAAGCAGTGCCAATAATTTGCAAAGATGAATAATTCGGAAAAAAATCGTAAAAGGTCCTTAGTGAAAATATCTTTAGCAAGATTTCTGAGTGAAAGGAGTGAAGACACTTTAAGATCTAAGGCATCACATTTTTGTACCTGGAAACGTGTATGTGTGGTTATTCTTTTCATCAGTGTCCTAATATTAACTTGTGTACTTATGGTAAAATATTTGCATGTCGAAACTGATTCGGTATCACCCAATAATCATGCAATTTTTTACATTTTAAAGCAACCCTAATCTGAAACCATAAGAAGAGAAATTTTTGACTGACATAGGTTTGTTATCCTCGTGTTGGGTGCTTTGTCGTTTCTGGGGCATGGTCAGACAGGCCTGGAATCTTCAATTTCTTTCCCCAATCCCCGAATATCATTAACACGACCCTAATTATTACTTCCAGGTACCTTTCTCTTATGTACTCCATGAATTAGTAAAGTTATTGAAAGCAATTTATTTTTGGCAGAAATGACTCCAACGGAAATTATGGAAAAATAGTTTTACCATCCCAATCAATTGAAAATCTTAAATTAGTTTCGTGGGGCAAAAAGGATGTAGTTTTTTTCTTGATTCATGGCTATACCGACGACTCTACAACATGGATGCAAAATTTGAAACAGGTTTTGCTAGAGCTTGGTGATGTCACCGTTGTTTTGGTCGATTGGAGATCTGGAGCATCCGGTTATTACCCTCAAGTAGTGGCTAATACAAGAGTTGTGGCTCGAGAAATTAGCAGGTTCACTTTTTTGTGATTTTAAAGTTTTTGTTTCACTTCTTGATATGTTCAATCAAGTAGAGTTGGTACCGTTTTAGGTTTATTAACCAAGTTTCCCGATCAAATGCGTTCAACTTGTCATCTCTGAGAATCCACTTGATCGGGCATAGCCTCGGATCGCACGTATCAAGTTACGTGGGGAAAGCGTTTCAAGAATCCGGAAAAGTATTTCAGATAACAGCATTGGATCCAGCTTTTCCCCTCTTTGAAGGTCTTTCTCCTGAAATTAGACTGCATAGAGAAGATGCGACCACAGTTCTTGTTTTACATTCCAACACCGGCCCGTGGGGATTGGGCATGAAAAATCCAGTTGGCTCTATTGACATTTATCTGAATAACGGACGAGATCAGAGAGGCTGTCTGGCTCTAAACACTGTTTTACCTGAACCTGTCATATCTGAAACGAAACGGTTGAACTTGGATTCCATCACGAATGCTGTGAAGGACTTACTAGCATGCAGCCACAGGAGAGCTTATGAAGTCTTGGAAGATATTCTTTTGAGTTTTCGAAATGATTCACGATCTCGAACTTTATTTGCAGCTTTCCCCATCGATATCAAAGACAATAATGATCCCATACAAAAAATTGTCGAATATAGCTTTTGTAGAAAAGGAGAGAATTGTTGGAATTTTTATTTTAATGCTGAAAATTCCTTTATTAGTCTCCCGGAAATGGTGGCCAATGGTTCTTCATTTCTTATGCCAACTACAGACAACAGTCCATTCTGCGGTAGAAAATGAACTAAAAAATGATAATTAAAAAAACATTCTTCAATGCAGAAACGTTTTCTATTTTTATAGTTCGCTTTGCGCTCCTTGAAGTGAAGCTACGTCCACCAGTTCAGTCATCATCTTCATTTGTTCATTCCTTGCTCAAGTATGAAATTGCCATTTCATATGATGCGTTTGGTCAGGAGTTAGAAATATATCGTGGAAAGACTCTCGATATTTCATTTTTGGAAGCATGGGTTGAATTTCCATGCGGAAATTTGGTAGCCAAAGAAACAAAGGAATTAAAAGTGACTGTGTCTTTTACGGCCCTCGTCAAACAAGGGAACGCTTCCGATATAACAGAAGACTCAAGGGTGATATCGAAACTCTATTGGGAACACGCAAGATTGAGATTCTATGACGTGGAAAAGGATAAAATTTTCAATGAAATGTGAGCAGTTTTTATTTCTCCGTATACAAGTATGTCATTAAATGCGAATAATATGAAAAATTGAAAATCACTGCAATAGTTACAGGTTCCATCCGAGCAGATTTGAAATAGGAATACCATTAGATTCGTGCTTTAAATTAGTTACGAATGCTCGTAAAGCTAAAGGTTAAGACACCTGAGTTTATTACGAAAATATTTAAAATTAAAATACATGAAATTTAATCATTAATCACATAAAATTTAAAAATTCAAGATAAAACTTAGACGGTTTTTAAAATCGGGGATCGCTAAAATTAACAGAAAATTAATACTTTCAAATTTTGTACTTTCAAAGAGTTAAAAGTGTTAAAACACTAGCTTGTATATATATGTAAGTCATTAGATATAAACTATTCATTCATCGTCAGAATCATCAAATGTCATTACTCGGCGTCTTTTTTTATAACCACTTTTGTGAGACGCATCAGCTTCAAGGACTATTTCATTACGTTTAGCTTGGCGAGTCTTATATCGAGAGCCAGCGGATGAACCATCATCTTGGGCTATTTCAAGTTTAGCTAGGTTCATAGCCTGGGTGAAGCAGCCAACTTCGGAATACTCAACCTCATCGTTGCAGAACGAATCCTGAAATCGGCAAACATGATTGAGTTACAAAACTTAAATAATACTTTAAAAAACAACATTTGATAAAGATTACAATGAGAAAATATTTATTACATCTTTGTCATATTCTTCTACGGTGCCATCAAAAGATGTGCCGTAACCTTTGGGAGACAACGGCTTTTCAACGCGACCAAAATTTGTAGGAAAATCTTTCATGGACTGAAGGTACATTGCCCGTTGACTAGAAAAACGATTTTATAATAATATTTTAGTTTTTAGAAAAAATTTAAAATAGTCACAATCTGCCAAGACCAAGATTCTAACCAATGCAAATGGATTATGTACCAGACAGAAGTGAAAACTTTACCTTTCAGTGACACCAAAGCTTTCGCTGTGAGTAACAAAGGAATCGTCCAAGTCAGTGTTCTGATCGCCCTCGCCGTCTTCCTTAAAGTCTTCTTCGCCTTCATCCATTTCCTCATCTGCCTGAGTTAGAAGAAAAGGATGATGTTTACTTCTAAAACGTCTCGCTTTTCGAAGAGGTCTGGCAACAGGTGAATCTATTTTTGAACCATCAAAGGAATCATCCTTGGCAATGGGAGATTCTGGGGAATGCGGATAGATTGATACACTACGGCGGGCAGAAACATTTGGGCTTGAGGTAGCAAATCGAAATCTTGATACGCTTGATGTAGGAGACTTAAAAAAACTACCAGGAGATTCAAAAATACTGTTTGACTCAACTACTTCCGTAGTATTTGCAATTGAAATCTCTCGAATAGATTCTTCTTCAGAAATATCACATCCTTTGTTGCGACGAAGACTGACTGAACCAGATTGACGGAAACGGGCAAAATCAAATCTTTTTTTAGTTCCTGGTCTAACAGTAGCTATATTAGGAGAAATTGTAGTGATCTCTGCCTCTGATGCAGAATCATCTCTAAATTCGCCTTGGCAATGACTAGATGTCTCAGAACACGGGGACCGAAATGTATTTTTCACCGTCGTTGATTTTGGGGACACTCTTGACTTTTTTGCTGGATAATCTGGAACAAGGAAGCTTTCTTTTCCAGGATCCTCAACGGCAATTTTGCTGCTAGTAGTAACCTTATCAGAATAAAGTAAAGAGCTTCTTGATCTGCTGGGCAACGCAAATATTTTTCGAGGTGAAATAAAGTCATCATCATCATCATCATCAGCGGCATCACTGCACTCCAAAGATTTTGATGCGGGGGTTTCCGTGGAACTGGCAAATCTTTTTTGGGACAGAGCAATTTTAGGAACATTTTCTTTGTTGGGAGGACGAAATGATGGAAGTGTTACAGTTACAGGAGGTTTTATTTTTCTCCCACTTGTGGGTTGCATAACTGCACGATTTTTCGTGTTTTGGTTTTGAGACAGTAACGATTGGCTTATGGCTTCGTGATCATTACCTTGAGATTTCAACGCTTTAATTTCTTTCACTTTCTCATAAATGCTATTTTTGCATATTTCAGGCGAAGGGGGCATTTCATCAAACGTTTCGTCGTAATTTTCGTTCCCATCCTCAATACTTTGTACACAAAGACGAGAATTATAGGTAGCATTCCCTACTTCTATGCGACGAACGTCTCTCACTTCCACAGTTGCTTCTTCAACCGAAACATTTTCATTTGTACGAGACTCTACAAGAACCAAACTAGGTACATCGTCGCAATTGCGTTTTTCGTGTGGTTCAATGAAGTTTCCACAATCACAATATTCACTTTTGGGGTAATAGAACGAATCACGAGATTTTATATTGCGTTCAAATTCATGGAAGGTGGCTTTATCGAAAATCATGTCCTCTTCAGTGTAACCCCAGTTTAATAATTCACTTATTACTGCAACTGATCCAGGTTGTTTGATTTTGTGAAAAGTTGTACAAGGTTTCCAAGCCTTACGTTCCTCATCATTCGTATTGAATATGTTCTGAAAAGCATAATTCTGGACGAGTGGCTCTTGTTGTTGAACAACTAGCATTTGAATATCATCATCATATTCTAACGGGACAACTTCATGATCAGATGTATTCCAGTCTCGAGGCGGCACATCCAGAATAGATACGTTTCTGGCGGCTGTCTCCTTTTGGGATGAAGTGGAAGAACTACCTTTGTCGGAATTGGTCATACGTTCGAAAAGTTTACTGATCGTATTTTTTGGTTGAACAGTCTGTTTTGTTGGTTTTTTGGGTTTTCCCCTAACACCCGATGGTTTCTTTTTAACAGCTTTTGCAGATGGTTTTGGTTCTAATACTGCAAAAACCAAACATTATCGGAATTAATATGCAGTAAAATATTTTTAGAAGAAAATGCAATTATGTAGTATAAAACAAATAAAGTACTCATTATCCCGTCTGCATCCGTTTCGTTTTCATTAAAATCCACGTCACTGCCACTGCCCACCGCATCAGTGGTCGTGCTAGATTGCTCCGATGATATAATTATAGGCATCTTGTAGCATTCAGGCTTGAACCCTTAAAACAAGAAACATTACTTAATTATAACGACGCAACTCTTTCTTATCAATGATATTATTTTGCGATTTATTTCATATTTTATTGCCTTACCCACAGGGACCATTCTAGGGCTGCACTTGTACAAAAACTGTTCAAGTTTTCGAGGATCGCTAATATTTTTGCTGATGCTGCTGTGCATACTTATACTTGCGCTGTAGCTCTAAAAATAGAAAAAAAGTCGATAATTGATTAACCAAACCAGTAAAAATCATAGAAATTAAATAATGCGTTCAAAAATGTTCTTCCTGATGGGAAGTAAAAAAAGAAATAAATCAGTATAATCACCTTGTACCACTGGCGTTAGCTTTACCCACGAAAATCATTGGCATTACCACTGGCCGGAGAGAATTCAACATTTGCCCAATTTCCTGCACGCTATCCCGGTACTAAAAAATCCAGAGGGATTAATTCATATAGTAAATACACTACTAATCGTAAGTTATACATTTCACGTGCGTGAGTAATATTTACTTGAATTTTTCAACCGTTCAAGTTTTATTACAGAAAGGAGAATTCGTTACCTGACTGAATATTATAATTCGGGTAGTACCGAGTTTTGACGAATGATCTTCGAAATGTTGTTGTACAATCTGTTTTAATTTTTGTAGCTTCGGATGGCTTAGCGTATAATCAACATCTTCAGTTGTAACAGCAGATTTAAATGATTTGCTAAAGAAGGTTTTTGAAGGCGATTCACCAACCTAAAAATGGCATGGACCAAAAACTATTTTTAAAAACTTGAAACTTCAAAGCGTTTGAACTAATTCTGCCCTTGACTAACCACAGAAAATAGACGAGACATTGAGGCGTTTCCGCTGGTGTCAAAGTCGAAATCAAAGGTCGAGTTTTCAACAGATATATTCAATTTCGTTTGAATGTCCGACAGCAAGTCCCGCAAAGTCTCATTTTTCTCCAATTCGGTTCGCACTAGCGGATTGCCTTTCTCCTTGTTAAATATTCCTAACGATTAAAAAAATATTTTATACTTATACCTATTGTAGTCTTTAATTTGATAGATAGGAAATTCATGTTATGTTTTGAGTTATGAGTTAGCATGATTTATGATTTAGTGTTTTATAATTTTTATCCTTTATTTATAATTAATTTCTTACTTGTTACCTACCCTGTAAAAACGAGTAGAATGTGCGCAGTCCGTGAGTCAAGAGAATTTCCTGAGCATGAGCCAGTGAAATGCAAACGTTAAAATCGTTTTCTATAAATCGTTTCTGGTAATTAGCAAGTTTTTGCCCTAGTCCTTGACGAAAGCTCTCACGGGATTTTAAAAGCTGTTATAGAACAACAATATTTAGTCAGTATGCACATCGAAACTTAACTTGCAAAGATAGGGATTAAGTTTTGTAATTTTATTTCTAAATAAAAAGATGCTAACCTGAAATTTCGAATACGATGAACCATCTCGTCCAGTTAAAGCGCCAGCCTTCATAAGCTTGCCGGAATAGATTTGGAATATCTACAATAAATGCATGCAACACAAATAAGACAAATGGCGAGATGCAAAATAAAAAATATAAATATGTTATTAAGTTTATAGTACATATACATCGAACATTCTCTAAGTTAGGGTTCCATATTTTTAAGTGACATTCTGACTCTATTTTTACTACTCCGCATGTTAATTTAATAACTCAGGAATTAACATAAATAATCGCACAATTCCACCTTACCTGAATAAATTCTGTGTAAACATGCTTTAAGTATCCTTCGACCTTCACAACGATCTTTTCAACATCTTTATTGTGCGTATAGGGTAAAATGTCTGGCGAATCATCCGATCGTAATTCCACGGACGAAATTAAAAGATTTTTTAAAACCTAACAGATATCAGTCAGACTAATTTAAAATTCAGAATCCAAAAATGGCGATAGCATATTTTGAACCAACTAAGTACCTGTTGGACGCTGGCTATATCACTGCCTGGTGTGGCGCTCAGGGCTAAAACACGAAACAAAGAATTCTTTTCAACTATCTTTGAGATTACTTGAACAACTGCTTGATTTCCAAGCGCTCTGTGCGCCTCATCCACGACTACACATCGAATGTTTTCGGGCGAAAAAAAGTTTCGTTGTAGATCACTGAGCATGACTTGGGGCGTTAAAAAGAACACTGTCTTTGATTTCCACAACGCTTGCCGTTTATCCGGTTGTATGCTACCCGTGAGCTCGACAGTTTTTGAAGGGGATATACCAACTGAAGTGTGGCAAGCAGTGAGCTGTTGCTTGACGAGAGGACGAGTTGGAGCCATGAATACAATTAATCCGTTCGGGTACCAGCGATGGAAATTATACATCACAACTGCAGAAATGAAAGTTTTTCCAAGACCTAAAGAGAAACACGAATGATCCAATAAACGCCTATAACAATATTTTGCATACATAGACAAAAATATATTAATTATACCCGTGGGGAGAGTTACAAGGGTGTTGTTAAAGAGCGCAGTCTTGACCATTTCAAACTGATAATCTCTAACCGGTCTGTTCGTGGGATAAATCCAAATATCACCTAGACTCACACAAGATGACAATAAACATATTTATTAGATTTAACAATTTAAGTGGCATTGTGGGTTTTAAAATTTGTTCCGCACCAGAAGCTTCGTTAAATCCATCTAGTTGAGTAGCTTCGTTGACTGCCTCAAACATTTTTGTGATGGAATTATTATCCAATTCCGCTTTTCTGATAAAATTACAACGAGCTTATTATAAAAATTTTAACTTTTAGGTGTTACAAAAAGAATAAATCATCATAAATGTGACATACGCTAAAGCCATATTGCATAAATCATCGTCGTCAGCGAGATTCACCACATCAGGAGGCAGAGCACGACCCCGTCCACGACCTCTCCCTCGACCACCTCTGGCAACGCTTGCCCCTCGACCCCTTCCTCTTCCCTTGTCTTTTTTCCATTGTTTCAATACATCACCCATCTGTAACAGTAATTAGAATAGAATGTCTTAGTTTTCGAATCTCCTTTCATAAATATTTCTTAACTTTAGCTTGACATAAGTTTTCTGTATTACCTTTTGCTTCAACAATTAATCGCCTCGAGTTCTGAACTCCAACTCCGGACTCCTACCACCCAGGAAGGAATGTGACAATTAATTCTCTACCGCGAAAGAAGCCGCAATCATCAGTTTGGGTTATGGTATGGGTAGGGAAATCTAGGGAAAAATCAACGGGCCAGTCACAGGTCCCATGAATCTGCAACAGATTAAATCGAAATTTTTTGTTCAATCCCTATCAACGTACAGATAACACGCAAGGCTGATCAATAATAACTCTGTCGACAACAATAGTCAGCGTTAGGTCAGGTCAGGGGTTGATTTCTAATAAGATCGCGTCGACATCGACACATGCATTATTGAAACGTCAACGAACGTACAGAAAAAAAAACAAACAAAGGTAAACATCAAAGTGTTTGTACACATGAGACATAGGTCTTCGAGCGCTGGATTTTGTTCAGATGGGGCATTATGCCACATACATTGTACTGGGCGAACAAAGGATGTGAGCTTGAGACGTGGGGCTTTCTCGCATCTCTTGCTCATGTCATAATGACCAAACTCATTCCTATAAAAGCTAACTATTTAATGAATGTCACTGTCACTGTCCCAATTCGGTAAAGTTATTAGTATCAGCAAGAATTTGAAATTAATTAGTATTAAAACATCTTGTTCTTTCTAACAAGCCAGACTATATTTGATTTGAGACGGATACTTGGTTAACCACAAAATCGTTGACTTTGCGTTTCCAATTTTACCCACAAAATGTTCTGCGTGAGTGGCATAAAATAAAAGCATCCCATACATACCCACCCGTATTCACCTTTTTAATGATATATGATTATTGAATTTAGTATCAGTTACAAAATGGCATCTCAACAAATCATAATAATTGCTTTTCTGGTGTGCTTAATAGCAGGAATAGTGGAACCAAATTCTTTACAATCTTTTGAAGGGCAAAATGAAGCCATTAAAGTTCCGAAAAGACCCGGTCCACAATATTTTCGCTCGAAAGGAGAACCCTGGCCGATGCCCCAGTTAAGAAATACGAATTTCAATGATACTTATCTTGTGGTGCGACCGTCCATCTTCCAATTCCAGGTCTACCTTTGTTTGCTGATAATTTTGTTTAAGATTTCGGTGATAGTACGAATTAAATTGAAAATTTTCTTTCTTTAATATGACACTTTTTTTAAAAGATTGTCCGAAACACCTGTGACATGATTGAGGATGCTATAAAGCGCTACTACCGAATTATTTTCAAGCGTCAGCACAATCCTAATCTAAATGCGGACTTAATGGGGAACAAATCGTGGAACTGGAAGCATGACTCAAAGTTTGACGGATATCTGGACGCGTTGAAAGTGGATCTTGTGAACCCATGTGAAAAAATACCCCACGAAAATATGGTTGAATCATGTAAGGATTGTGCATTTAAAATTTTAATTTTAAGATTTCTTATATGAATATGTATGAAGTACAGATGAAGTCAAAATTAATACACCTGGACTGAAGGGGAAGGGTTTGCTGACAGCAGACTCTAACTGGGGCATTCTACACGGTTTGGAGACTTTTTCACAGTTACTTTTTGCATCTGATGATTTCAGTTCGGTAAAATAGGCTCTACCACTTTAATATATGCTCACAAAAAATTGACGCTTGTATTGATATTTTTTTAAATGTAAAGCTTCATATTAAATCAACGTTCATCCTGGATTACCCAAGATTTACTTATCGTTCTGTATTATTGGACACATCAAGACATTTTCTGAGCATGAACAAACTCAAACAAAACCTGGATCTCATGGCTATGAACAAGTACAATGTTTTTCACTGGCACATTGTGGACGACCAATCGTTTCCCTATCAGAGCACGCTATTTCCTGACCTTAGGTAAAACTAAACTATATTTTGAAAGACTAAACTAAACTGAATCTGTCTTAAATCATCATTCATCATAATGGATGGCGATTTACTGATTCGTTACAGCTTGAAAGGAGCTTATCATCCGTATACTCATGTATACACACAACAAGACATTGCAGATATAATCGAGTATGCGAGAGTCAGAGGAATTCGTGTAATACCTGAATTCGATACTCCCGGTCAGTAACAACGGATAAAAAGTATACAAATCTCGAATGGACCACGACGATTGAAATTAAACGATCTAATAGGTCACACTCAAGCATGGGGTCCCGGAATGCAGAATCTCCTTACAGCTTGCTATAATAAGGAAGGACATCCAGATGGAAACTTTGGTCCAATTGATCCAACAAGACCTGAAAACTTTAAGTTCCTGGCAGATTTTTTCCGAGAAATCGTTTCCATTTTTCCTGATAAATATTTACATTTAGGAGGAGATGAAGTCTCGTTTGACTGCTGGTAATTTTAAACAGCAGAAAAAGACTCATGCAAATAAAAAATACGTTTAGTACTGTATTATGTACCTTGTACCTACTTTTTTAGGAAGAGTAGCCCCACAATTCGAAACTTTATGGAAAAACTAAATTTGACTGGCTATGCTCAATTGGAAGAGTACTACATGCAACGCCTTGTGGATATCGTCAAAACTTATCCGAAGAATGTCTCTTACATAGTGTGGCAAGAAGTTGTGGACAATGGGGTTCGAGTGAATAAGGACACAATCGTTCATGTTTGGAAGAATGTGAATGTGCCGCAAGAGATTCATCATGTCACCTCAATGGGCTATCGAACTCTTGTTTCATCTTGCTGGTACCTAAATAAAATTTCATATGGAATCGACTGGTACCCCTATTACAATTGTGACCCACAAGAATTCAATGGAACTCAGGCACAAAAAAGACTTGTTCTTGGAGGTGGACCAACAATGTGGACGGAGTACGTAGACTCCACGAACATTATCCCAAGATTATGGCATAGGGCATGTGTGCCAGCGGAGAGATTGTGGTCAAATGCCAACGTCAGGAATAAAACGGATGCTGCCACGCGGTTAGAGGAGCATCGTTGCAGACTGCTTCGAAGAGGGTTCCAGGTTCAGCCTAGCAATGGGCCGAGTTTTTGCGATCTTGAATGGGACTGATACGAGAAACAGTAGTGCTAAAAGTACCTTCTCCTAAATAATGAATGTTTATGCTTTAGAAATATCTGACAGGCAAATCCAATCTTTAAGGAAACTTGCTCTCAACGACTTTATTATACTAGTGTTTCAAATTCTTTAAACTTTGACATTAACTGTTACTCACTGGCTACATACAATTATATATTATGAACTGACAATATTATATCATTCTTCTATTTAAAACAAGAACCTGCCTGAACTTCCTCCATTTAGCACATCAAACAAATTAATACTTGCAGTAATGGTATATATATGGTATAGTCTGGTCATTCTAGTAAAGTTCATAATTAATTTTTGTTAGACCGAAAATACAGTATTTGATCATTAGTTCATTTGTTAAGAAGTTCAGTTAGTCGGAAGAAAAATCAGATTAAAGTTGTTTTACTTCATGAAACATTTACATTTCATCTTCATCAAAGACTTTAAAAATAGTCGAGTCTTTCAAGACAAAACACAGAAAAACGTGTTTACAATATAAACACAGAGATTATCAAAGGGACAAAGCAGAAAAAAAAATCATGGAAAAAAACAAACCGACTTCAAAAAGGGGAAACATTAAATACAAACTTAATCTCAGTTCAACTTCTTACATTGTTTACACAGGTATAGCAAATGTACTTTTCTTATTGGTAATATTGTAAGTACACATCAAGTCATGACAGTTTGACGATGTTGGTATCACACTGAAATGATGTCTGAATTTAATACTAATTGTACAAAAATAGATAATTGTGGTCGAGATGCTGAGGAATTCATAAACGCCCGCGTTGACTTCACTGATGAATTAATTATTGGTTACATGTGGGAATACTATTTAAGCGCTTCTGAACTGCTCCTCGTTAATCTGCACGAAGGAAAACAAATAAAAAAACAAATTTTTTTATATACGTACACCACATTGAAGGTTCAATTATTAATTATGAATCGCTTCATAAACATCTTTGAAATAACCAAAATCTGTCTTACACTTTTATAAATGTTCCGAGAGTTGGAGTCCCTATAATTAGTTGCGGTTGCTTCTGACCACCTACTTCCGTTGTCCCCATATACTTGAAGCTGAGGATTTCTCGCCGAACCCGCTGTGGCTGGGACCAGTACTGTAGCTACTCTTTTGCATGGAGGGTCTAAAATAAGTATTCGTTACAAATATGATTTGATCTATCAGGACAAAAAACTATCTCATTTACAGTATGGGTGAGATCGGATTAAGACCCAAAAATGAAAACTTTACTTACGAGGAGGAAGATTTTCCACCAAAACTGCAGGAAGCTTCCGAGACTCCCTTCATTGCGGAGTTCATGGTTTGAGCTCCTTGGCGTTGAAGCCTCCACACCCTACCGCCGAGGGTTGGCACAAATTTTGCTGTTGATGACATTTTTCTTCACCGGTATTACACTGGTCGATTTAAATAATCTCACAACTCAGACAATTATGGAATGCTCAAGTATTTAGCTTTTTTAAATCTTGATGAAGACTAGACTAGTTAGAGAATGAGCGAGGGAAATACTGTTGGTTCTGTCAGAATCAGAAAGTCAAGACCATACGACCACACATGAGATTGTAAGACACGTCGTTCTCCTCAGAATGCCGCTCTCAAAATGAATCTCTCCCTACCAGTCCCCTACATTATCCTATCTACCCTCGTCAAGGATCAAAGCAAAAAGTATGCTGTGCTTCGAGAAGGAGCGAGGCAAAACATGCATGCCACTTGCCACCTTGCCTTCTTTTCATCAGTACTTTGGCTTTGCTTTCTGCGTTTGCGCCATTTAACTTTCCATTGTTCAGCATCAACAGTTTTCTCATTCGCAATCACAAACACACAATCACATTCATTCAGTTCAATGATTGCTTGTGAGAATGAGAATAATGGGAATATTGGGGATGGGGACTAAAGCTTCTTTGGCGTCTTTGTACATTGTAATGTACATACATTTTATCATTCATTTTTATCATCATCATGCAAATGAATGATATCATTTTTCTAGCGAATTTGATTTAGTTCGAATTTTTGTGCCTTTGCGTGATAGTGATTTGATTATTATGACTGGGCCATGAAACACGATACATTAGTTTAGTATGAATTTTTTTAACCTAACCAAGATTGTACCAAACCAATTATGAATATAGGCAACGCATAATTTTCATATTTTTCCTTAATTAAATGCCAGACATAGCGAGGCAAAATAATAATGCAAGCAATAAATGACATTTTACGATCACTAAAAAAGAGGCTTTGCCTTAGAAGATTAAAAGCGAAGCTCGCGATTGGTCAGACTTGTAGGATGCGTCCCATCCCATCCTTCGCCAATGATTTTTTGTTCATGTGTTCGATTCGATGCATTGTTAATGTCTCTTCAAAAAGCACCCAACATCCCATTCCACGAAAAAAGTTAAGTGGTACGTAGGTATCGGAAATAATTATTTGCCCAAGGCATGTACAAAGAACTCTCTTTGTGATTGTTTGTGATATAATGATATGATATGAATGTACATACTTGGGATCTTTTACTTGCAGTAAGTGACTCACTTTTTGCACGTCCTGAAGAATGAAAAAATATTTGGATAATATGATACATCATCATCAATTCTTGGAAAAAATGATGACTTGTTTTGAACTAGCTGAAGAGATCTTCTTTGTCGCCTACAGAATGTTTGCACAGCAATAAGATCAGACCGTGAATGTATATAAAATCAAACAACCACAATAAGGATTAACCGTAAAAAAGCGAAATTCATCATCGTTCGAGGCGATATAATTTTTATTGATATAATGTTAATTACATCAGTATTTGAAGACGCAAAGCAATATGTGGCGAATTAATCGCTTTACAAAGCTTCGATGCATCATTCAAATTTATTTTGCTTCAAGGTGTAAACAAGTTCATTAAATTCATTTTTATTTTTGGCTTCTTGTGGTTTAATACGTGTGCGTTTTCTTCATCTTTTTCAAGGTGTAAGATTTTTGTTATGCGATGATTCGATTGGTTTGTTTGAAGTTAGCATTAGCACATCAAAAAAAGTGATTGGATTGGAAATACTTGGAATTTCTAGAGTTTCTCTAACCGTGTATTGTGATGAAGGTGGTTGAAGTGGACTGTATTGTGAAATGAAATGATCGGAGAGAAACTGTAATGGAATTTTGCTACCAAACAAACTAAAATGTTGAAACAAACTAAAATGTTGAATTTATTTACACAACTGAAATGATAAAATAATAGGTAGCTTTCTTTGATACTGACTCTAAATGCGATACTGTTTGACTGAAATACTGATATCAAATGGGCGAAGAAATATTATGTGAAGGCTCCTTTTATAACCTTGATTCTTATGTACAAAAATAGGTTTGAGCCCTTAAAGGAAAATTACAGAAAAATGAGGTTCTTTGAACTCACAAAAAATGCTTTGTAATCAAGACATATGGACAAGTGAACAAGAGCAACCGCTCTGGACTCTGAGTAACTTAAGACACATTTTTAGCTTGACTCACACATTGAGATTATGCTAAATGGAATACAATGCATTGAACAAAGGATAAAATGCGAACAATCACCTTGATTTGACTAAATACTAAAATACGACATGTTAATTGCTTAAAAGTACTTAACCTAACTATACTATACACCGCTGGCCGGTACACTGCCCCCATAAACGAAGTTTATTGAGATCATTGAGACGAGTTGATTGACTGACTGATTGTGAAGAGGCCGAGGGTGGATCCCTTTGTCCTCTGCATAGCTCTCGTCGAGGTGGTAATCAGGAACTGTTTAGGAGATTAGGCCCACGCCCCAATACCACTCGCGGATCTAGAGAGTCCTGAGATGCCCTCCGCCTGCAACACAAACAATCAAACAAACTCAAGCAGAAAATGAACATAAATTGCGAATCATGAATTTAAAAATTACTTTGTCTCATCTTTTAAAAGTACACTTAACTTATTAATGGGACGAGTGACCTCTCCAGCCGTCCAGCCGGTGTTTTGACAGTGGCTTTTCTGACTAACTGATCTGATCCAGGGAAGACTTGTACCACTCGACCAAGTCTCCATTTTGTAGGGGGTGTGTTGTCTTCTATGTTGCATGTAGAATGATGAGCATTGATTGTTGTTGTTGCTGGATAGGAGCCACCGACCACCCATCCAAATATTGTGTTTTGGGCGCTTGGAGAACCGGATGAACCTCGTACTAGTCCACCAAGGATTATTTGAGACATGAGGACGTCCATGCCAATGAGTAAATCAACCTTCCCTGGAAGGTGAAACTGTGGGTCAGCAAGCTGAAGACCATTTAANCCTCGTACTAGTCCACCAAGTATTATTTGAGACATGAGGACGTCCATGCCAATGAGTAAATCAACCTTCCCTGGAAGGTGAAACTGTGGGTCAGCAAGCTGAAGACCATTTAAATGTTCCCAAGCCGATACGTCCACCTTGGTCCTATGTAAGGTTCCAGTAACTTGAGGCAATAGCAATGCCGCCACCTCCACATTCCTATTGTCGTATTGTGATTGCAACTTAACGTTTGCTTTGTAACGAACACGCTGAATCCCCTTGGATGAAATACCACTAACGATTACATTTGTTGGGAATAACGGTAACCCTAAACTTTTGGCACAGGCCATAGTAATAAAACTTGATTCCGACCCGTCATCAAGCAAGGCACGGCAGAAACGATTATTTCCATAAATGTCTTTGATTATGACAATTGCAGTTTTTAGAATTGTGTTTTTTGTCTTACGCTCTTGTGTCGACGTATTAAAAGTTGAGATTGTTTGCTGATGTGGTTCACTTTCCTTGCTGGATTTTGATGTTGATGCTAACGCTGGTGTCTTTTCCAAAGACTCCTGTGTAGATTTGACTGATTGGTGAATGAGTGTGTGATGGTGTCCACCGCACTGCTTACAGGTGGAGCTTAGACACGCACTCCTCTGATGTCCCCCGCGGAGACAATTAAGACAAGCTGAGGTTCTCCTCACAAGTTCCTCCCGCTTATGTGCTGGTGCTGATAATAGTTGAGGACAACGGTACAATGGATGAGCTCCATTGCACAGACCACACGGTGGTGCTTGATGTTGACCTCTGGGCGCTGCTGATACATGATTAGACCTTGTTCTGAATTGCTGTTGCTTTGTGTTTTGTGTACCTTGATTGCTTGCAGAACTCTGATTCCTCCCACTGGCAGGACCTTGAGCAATGAGTGATGTGATTCTTTTATTGATGAATGTTGAGAGCTGACTGAACTTTGGTAGTTCATTTGTGGTGAGTGAGTTGGCCCATTCCCCTTTGGAATCTGGATCCAACTTATCCAATATGAGGACGATGAGGATGTCATCCCACTCCTTGACAGGTCGGCCCATGACCTCGAGTGAACGGATGACTTCATTTGTTGTGTTTGCTAATTGCTGTAGATTTGATAATGAGTCAGGTTTAATGTTTTGTTGATAAAGTAGCTTACGTATGAGTGCTTGCATAATTTCTCTTTTTCTGTCGTATGTATCTGCTAATGACTGCCAGGCAATAGCGTAATTAGCATCCGTAACTGTAAAGGCTCTGATGGTCGCTGCAGCTTCTCCTTTCACGCACATCTTGAGATACAACATGCGTTGAGAATCTGACAGGCTTTGGTTGTTATGGATTGAAGTTTTGAAGAGGTCCTCAAACGCTGGCCAATCTTGGTATTGACCGGAAAATGTAGGTAGATCCATTTTTGGTAGATTGACTGAAGTTGGAACGGGTACTGGTACTTGATCTCTTTGTAGCGTTTCTCGAAGGTTGCACACATTTGTTATAAAGTTCATGTAGGTTTCCAAATAAGTATTCATTTGTTCGGTCTGGGTTTTTTCCGCTGCGTCGTCTTCACAGGTTTCGACCACTTTATCGTGAAGAACTCGTAACCGCTCCCATGCATCTTCAACATTTCTTTGTAAGATGCTTAACGCTTCCAGCGTTAATGGCAATCGCCCGTGTTGTTGGACTCTTTCTAGCGCTTTACTGATGATTTTATGTTGCGTTGATCTGGCCTTCACATAATTAGTCATGATG
>JAHZMX010004496.1:0-11306 GCA_027743895.1 Seira musarum
GTCATCATGAGACTCTCCTTTCCGATCTCTGCATTCTTTTTTTCATTTCTTCTTTTCGGTTTCAGTTTTCACACGGAAATATGTATGTATGTAGTGAACTACACTAAACTGAACACGATCTGAACGAGATGGTAAACGCGAAAAGGTAGATGAAATGATAGACGTGAAGCAGCCGGAGAAAGCGACTACAAGAGAAAAAGTCATGTGAACTTACTTTTCCTCTCCCAACAAGTCCTTTTCTCACTGCCGTTCCCTTTGAAATTGCGTATCTCGTTTGTTATGCTTGAGTGAAATGGGATGATCAAGACCATGACAGACAAGAGACAGGAGCAGACGAAACGCAAACCAAACCGAATCGGGGTAGAAAATTAGAAGGGATGCGGTATGGATGGATGCTAAGGGAAAGTCACAGGAAAAAAAAACTTGGTTAAGTAATCAGCTCGTTGCATCGGTTTGTTGCCTTATTTTTTCCTCTTTCTATCTGGTTAATTCCAAACAAGACTTAAGTGATAGTTGCAAGTGGCATGCAAACTTTGACAATGCTACGATGTTTCGAATATCGGTATTGAAGTACAAGTTACGAATATCGGTACAATACAAGAGCTAAAAAATTTTGTTCCTCAAACTTTGATGGAAAGACAAAGTCAGTTGAGTTGATTATTACATTTTATTTTGGGGGAAAGTCCTTCATGTGGGCTCTTCGAAAGAAACAATGTCAGGTATAAGTTCTTATTAATACCATAGGTCTCTAGAAATTAGATGTAGTAAGCTTTCAATATAGTGTACCAAAAAACCTATAATAATTTAAGCTCACGAAATGTACGTCGTAGCTCATATAGTTCGAACTTTTTTGGAGAAAACCATATTGTGATGGGATGAAGTAAAGTACTTACACGTATGCTCCATTCCAACGAAAAATCCCACAATTAGTTTTAATTTATAACAAAAGTTAACATTTAACCCTCACATATGAGAAGTTGAATTTTGTCTAAAATTCCCTGCACAAATCATCATTTCCCCATAGACTTTGGCATTTTTATCGCCATTATATTCAGCTTAAAGTCAAACTTTACTCATATTTGCATAACATGGAATTTATGAGAGTAAATGTAAGGAGCATTTTTTCATAAAAAGAAGAAAAAATAGTCCATCCTAATATTATGTACTTATCCACGTACATCGAATTTTTTCTCGTTTACATTTCAACTTCTGTTTTCACTGCACGATATAACCCCAGCCGCAGCCGACCGCTAGGACCACCAATCGCATAGATTCTAATCCAAACTAAACCACGTTCCTTCTTACTCCTTTTCCACCCATTTCAAATAATAAGAATGACGAGGAAAGTGAAAAGCGACTCGACTCGTTACATCACCAACGAGAGCCAGCCACAGACAGAATCTTTTTTATTTTGTGGAAATGGACACAAGAGACTACTTTCTTTTCTCTGCCGACCGTACATAGCCTTCAGACCGCAAATCCTTTTATAATGGAATGATACGTTCTGTTATTCGCAAAGACTTTTTCACTTGCAATTCTTGCGATGACACTAAAGAAGAATTAATTCTCCACTTTCCCCGTCCCTCGCCATTGCCGTCTAGAAACTTATATAGTTTCGAGATGACCAACTGGTCGATGGTCGACCGACCAACCAAAAGAATAAAAATGATATTCGTTTTTATTCCTACAGTGCAACAGCAATTGCATTACATGCCATTTGCCATTATTATTCCTTGTAAATCTTGAGGAAAAGTCATTTCTCTTGTTCTTGAGCTCAAACCCCACCAAACCAAACCCATTATCGTCGCCACTTGGCCTCCTGCTTTTCATGTTTCACCAAGTGGAAACTTGACTGCATTGAAAAATTGGAAAGACCACAGAGAGCATATTATAAAAGTAATATGAATTTTGCAGAAACGAGGCATACCCCTTTGGGAGGAAAAATAAGAGATTCACTATTTCTTCCTGTCGCGATTTTGCCCTCCCACCACTTCCCCAATAAAATACAATCCCGCTAGTTATTTCTGATTTTGACTGATGAGCAAACTAGTGCATATTGACGCATACAATGCATACGTTTATTTTCGTTTGAGCTGAAGAAAAATAAATCGATCATTTCCTGTTGGCGGAACAGCACGGTATGATAGCAAGAATAATCTTTCAAAACAAAAGTTTGTTATAGTCGCATCAAAAACAGTAAATAATTTATTTTAATCTAGATCAGAATCATACACTTTTTGCATAACATTACAATTTTATATCTTAAGAAGTAAACAGGTTGTCGCATAACAAGCTATTCATTTATAACTTTTTATTATTAGTGATAATGTAAACATTTTTGGTCAAATTATATAGCCTAATTTAACAGTACAATCTGTAAAATATAAATATAGAAATATTAATTTCCTCTTTGGAGAATGTACTCTTTCTTTTTCTATTATTATACTCATAATGGACTTTCACATCGAAGGAATTGCGTATAAAACGTATTTCTTTTCCATCAGCATTGTCACCTTAAGCCAGATAAATTATAATTAATTGAGGATTCAGGACAAATGGAATACGAGAAATTTTTCGCACAGAAATTTCGTAAGCAGTTTTTTGTATTGCAGGAAATGAGGAAATGTGTGTTCAATCATATACATACAGAGTCAGACCGTTATAAGTGATTCAGAGAGAAAGGAAACCCATGATTTTTTAACACCTTTTACAGTATACCCAGTCAAGTCAAAACAAATAAAAGCTTTTGTCCAAGCGTTTTATTCAAGATTATCTATACACAAGGGTTCACTATTCGAATCCTTTGAAGTCTTCTTTAAACAAATGAAAGCAACCAAATCTCTGAAATCTCAAAATCTCTACAATGTTATTGCCGGTTTGGCTTTGACTGGACGTGAAAATTGAACTATCGTAACCTGGTCTTATGTTCAACCTTCATTATTATCATCCAAACTTTCTTCACTTCGCAATTGAAAACAAAAAGCAAAAGGTAAAGAGGTTTTCCATTTGGCGATATTTTGGTTTGTTACGTGGAATTGGGTTTCAAAAGAGTTACAAGATACATTTCTAGTATATTTAAACAGTCAACCGTGAAATGAAAGAGATTTCTTGTTTGGGCAAATGCGGTAAAAGTTTTATGCATTTTCGATTTACGAATCGAATGTCACTACTAAAACCCCAACCAACTACAGATGTACCTTTCCTTCCACACGAAGAACGACAACACAATTTACACAATCATGGATCGAGTAAGCGGGGCGAGCTAGTATAATATGTATCCTCGTGCAATTAGGATTTTAGAGTAAGCAGAATACGAAATTCTAACAATTTTTGCATTTATAAAGGATGAGATTAACTTACCATCTGCCCCGTGGAACATGACACATGCCTTCAGAAAAAAAATCATCAAACCTCTTATTCTAGAAGGAGGAACAAGCATCATATAACAAATTCAATTCAATACGCATCAGGTTCTTCATTTCACTTGTGGTGTGGGTGTAACACACGGAAAGAAGTGGCGGCGGTGGTGAAGGTATATGCCCTAAATTATTGTTTTAACATAAACGAATAGAACTTTTAGCCAAAACAGTGTCTACTACTCCAAGACTGCTCCTACCATTAATACAAGATATAAAATTGACAGGAATCGTTCATTGTCCTAGTAAAAAAATTGATTTGTTTTGCGTTTGGAGGTACTTAAGTTGGGATGTTCATTTGGAAATGACAGTTGGTGTTTGTTATGAATTACAGTGCCACTGCCACGTCTTTTTATACATACCAGAAAATGATAGTGACTTCTTGATCTTCATCAGAAAATAAAACTTTATCAAATTATAATGTAGTTTGACTTACTAATCAATGATTGAATGCTATCGTGTTAACTATTTACATTCTGAACGTCACTAAATCGTAGTAATCACACTGATTCATTTGCTAAAAATTGTCAATGCTGCAGTATTAATGAATGTACTACATAAACTCGACAATCTGATTGACGACTAACCTAAAAGGCTCTCCTCTTGATTGACACATGCAAAACACTACAAATGGATGTAACGATAGATAAGATAATGTATTTTCGACCTAGGGTGCATGGTGCTTTTTTACAAACGACTATTGCCGACTTAAGTCATGAGAAAATAACTAACTGGTAAAAAAAACCTCCAAATTCATCGCAAATTTATCAGTACTACTGCAAAAGTGCAAAATATAGGGAAAATGAAGGCGTTCCCTGCATAGTATGTAATTGTAACATTTGATTTGAAGTAATGTATGCATATTCACAGCATTTTTTGGTTCACTTTTACACCACAGCCTTGGCTTCCGGTAAAAATGCTTCCCAGTATTTCAGCAACTGTAATACAAAGAAGACACACTAGGTGGTCACGGGTTTAGGCAACACAAAGAAACGGAATACTTAAACGCTACTTACGTCTTGTTGATGCGATAGAAGAGACTCCAAATATTTAAGTATCACCTTTTTGAAATCTTTCACACGAGTCGCCTCAAATAATTCTAACTCCTTCTTTATCACCGTAGATATAGAATCGAATTCCGCTTGGCTCCTTTCTACTTTTGCTTCCCACTATAAATTGAAAACAAAAAAATCTGTAAATATCAGCTTTCTCTAAAAAATTAACGACTAAAAACCACTTGATTCACTCCAAATACCTACCTCGACAACTTCTTCTCTGGCTTGAGCAAGCTTATCTGTCTTCACCTGCAATTCTAACTTTGCCTTTGCTTCCCGCTTTTTATTCAACGTTTGCTGAGCATGTTGAAGCGTTTGGTACGCTTTCACTCTTTCATGAAACACATCCTAGAAAATGCGCAGCACACCACTATTAATCAAACTCATGGACAACACAAACAACCACATGTCAAAACTTTAAAAATACCTTAACACATCCAATAAGGCAAATGTAATCTCGGAATAGCTCAGAAAACAGAAAAAAATCCGAATTCGCCTGTTCATTATGCATTTGTTCCACCTACAGAGTAAAGTCATCGTTATTTCCTGTGTTAAAATAGGACAAGGTTGTACAGATTATCAGAAATTCTGCGTAAGATCTACCTTGTCTTCTACATCAGAAAGCTGAGCTAATGCCCTGGCTAGACCAGTATGTTCTTCTGCATTTCCAAGAATAGCAGCACTTTTCGAAAAATTTCCCGTTGCTAGAGCCAAATCTCTTCTATACGACACCAACAATTCAATGCTTGTATGGACTTTACGAAGTTGATTTTCCAAAGCCTCAATGTTTTGAATGCGCTCCTCGAACCACTAAGAAATTCAAAAGTGTCAAATGAAAAACTTCAAATTCAAACCGAGCTTTAAAATAGGCTTCTTTCTTACGGGGTCAGGACGTCGCTTTTGGCAGATCAGTGTCTATCTCCAGGAAATCTCTGAAGTCAGGATCTACTCGAAGAACAGGATGAGAACCTACGCGATTAAGGAATCTCCCCAAGCTTGCACGGCGTCTCTCAACAAAGTCTCCACTTTGAGTTGCATTAGCACCAGAATTTTGGTTTTCACCTTGTCCAGAAATCTTGATTTTTGTTGTTCCTATCATATTCTTCTCTGGGGCGGGAGGAACTATACGACCCTAATTTTGAATTTAAATTACAACAACTTGACAATGACAAAATGACTTTCAACTTTTAATGACAAGATAATCAATCGATCGCATCAGTGTTACCTTCTTCAGATATTTTTCGGCAAGCTTTTGGTGCAGTCCAAGAAAGTCCGAGAATCTTCGCCACACAGCGAATTCTTTCCGCCTGAAAAGCGCAATGTTTGTTCTAGTTGATACTCTGTAGACGATAAACGTTGACATTCCTTCGCCCTGTTTCTGGGGATCTGTCACTGTGATTTCAATGTACTGGCTAGGATCACTGGTGACATCCTGTGAAACACACGACGAAATGAAACTTTTGAGAATTATTACTATTTCTTAAACAGATAGGATACTTTCATAATACGTCGCATGCATTCATACCTCCTGTCTTGCTTCATCCGAAGTCGGGGATCTTGTTGATGTTTCCCCTTCCTAAAATAATCATCAATTCAATATAAGTAATGTGCGCTATTGCGTTGAGGTCACAGCTCAATCAATCGCCTTAAAATACGAGAAGACACTCAAATGCAAATATACATACCGGCACCCGTGCTGTTGTTATACTTGGAAAAGGACTTGGTTCGCTCTGTAAATCCTGCATTCCATTTTTATCTATACCTTGAACAGTGTCTTTCGCTACGTGATTCTTGGAGATATCACTCGTCACGTCATGTGTAGCGTTGGCTGGAGGATTAATTGAATGAGAAGAGGACACACCCATACTGGAGTCCATGTCATCGTCGTCATCATTCAAATCTATTTCGTCATCACCATGAAGGGTCCTTTCCGAGTCTGTCATTGGTGACTGATAAAACAAGTAATTACACTAATGAAGTTTACAGTTACTCACAAAGAGACACAATCAAACGGCATTTTTATTTCGACAAAATACGGTTGAAAAGTAAGCTGTAATGTAATCATGCGTTCTCAAAATATTAATACTTCTCAAAGAATGGACAGGCGTTTCTCAGATTTAAATTTAAGTTAGTGAAATTCAGAAACTCACTCAAGATCTTAGCACCATGTTTTTGTTTAAACACTTACCTCCATAGCGGACTTAAATATGTCAACGTCCTCATCATCGTCGGCAGCAAACATACGTTTGTTCCCATCAATCTCAGGAACAGAAAGATTTTGGGCTGTTTCCACTTCCTCTGACATACTGAATATTATTTTCTACTGTTCCTACTCCTCCCAAAATACAATTCCAATCACAGATAATATAGAACTTAGCCTAGTATTGGAACAATTATCAACAAAAATTTTACACAAAATTCTACAATCAAACTCTTGCGCGATAATGCCAACAAATAAAATACTAATTTAATGAGGCCAGCACATCATAATTAATAAACAGTCTTCATAGCATATCTTCTTCTAAGTTCTTTTTCAAAATTGTTTCTCCCAACTCTTCCATGGACTAATTAATTAGCCAAAACAAAAACGGATGGAACACATTGATCGAACTCGAATCACTGCAACAATATAAAGTCACTTGATCCTGTCAAAAATTATGCACATTAATAAATTCGTTTTAAGCACATACGCCCTCTTGGCTCACAAAAATTACAATGATAATAGCTCAAACAAACGATAATGTTCAGGAAGAAGGCAGACACATTGAAAGTTTGTTTTACATGCATCACTTTTAAGTATGTGTCATTTTGGTAAAATGTTTAAGTGACAAAAAATGTATAAATACCAAGGTGCACTAAAAACTAGTATGTAAAACTGCCATCACATCACGGAACACAAATCAAAGCAGTGCATGACGATCAGATTCTATTAGATTAGAATGCAACGAGAAAGCAGCTGACAAGGAATATATTATATATTGCATTGTACTACGTTCAATTACTCTCGACTCGAAATACTCCTTCGCTCCGTATCGCATAATGCTTTACTTACGTGTACATATTATAATTGCAAACTACAATTGAGTTGTAATATGAATACAGGTCAGCACAGCTTGCTGTACTTCATTATGCCGCGGCCGAGCAGAATTTTGCTGCAGCGAGCGTGCTTTAGCCATGCCATCAGAGTTTTCAATTTAGCAAAAACTAGAGAACTAGCCGGTTCAACGGAGTCTGTGTACACCACTATGTAAACTAAAGCCTAGACCAACTTGCTTTTTGTCGGGTCATAAGCATTTAACGTTTACGTTTGTCGTGTGACTTGACTGCCTGCAATGTGGCCGTGGCGTGCAAACAGAAATGAACAGACCAGTGGAAATGAATGAACAGGAGTTCAGTAACTGAAACGCAGCCTTAAACTAATTACAATTTACTGCCGCATTTAGTTAGAATAGAAGCCTACCACCGTTGCACAAAATCGGTAGTTCGTCATGCAATAGTCCCGGTTTGAAGTTATGTGACAGATTATATCTCCCTTACCTTGTAAGCCTTGTATTATGGTTATTACTGCTACGACCTACGAGTTTCATTTTCTGAAACTTCTAAAGATATGGGAATGGGGCTATCATCTCAAACATGATCCAGGGAAGAACTTGAAGAATCATTCAGGCATTCGTGGATTGTCTGCCCAATTCGTGAAAAGCAATTGTGACATTGTGATTATTGACTGCGTTTCGTGTGATAATTGACATACGAATTGATAAAATAAGAGAAAAATTTGAGTAAAAGTATTGGATCTCATGGTTGATAGGATCTCATGGTTGATAATGAATAAAACTTTATTCTATGGTGTCTCTAGCTTTCGGTTAATAACTATAACCTTCATCAGGAGTAAAGTTTACCACAAAAAGCCAAAGAGAAAAATTTGTTTGCATTTCCAATGTAGCATCACGTGAAACCAAACATCTTTTTTTATCTTTGAAGAAAGGAGTTGTCTGTTGAAGTTTTTCGCAAGTATAAAAAAATCCCTAGCTCTGCCTCTATAGAGACAATTTCACATGTGCAAGTCGAACCATAATACTTATCCTCACGTGCCGTTGTCGTATCAGAAGAAAGAGCCTTAATATTACTGTACTTTAATAATCCAATCAATGATTTAAAGCAATCTTGTTTGCGGTGGTACTGGACATTCTTCAAAACATATCTGTCTTTTATGTCTGTATCTGTAACTTTCAACTTTAGCATTGTATCAAGCCATTATTGCTTCATTTCAGAGATGCAGCTTTATAGTCCAGACTAGAGGCTACCATAGACTTCAGATAATGTTAATAATGATCTTTATTTTCTTTGTTTCCTGCAGAATTCGGCGCAGTTGCACTTCAGAATGAGACTTCCTTTCACCAATCTTCAACTAGCAAAAATAGCGTCATGGGGCGCATTATTCGTCGGTGGGAATTGCATCTTGATGCGTTATTTAGTGATGAAGCGTTTTCATGAGTCCCCGTATTTCACCAAACCTGCTCAAATTATCTTAAACAATCGAGCTCTAGTCGAATACTTAGGAGAGCCGGTGAAGTTTGGGAATCCTGATCTCAGCGATAAAAGGAACTACAGTACAGACAGCGAAGCAACTTTCGAAGTTCCTCTAAAAGGATCTAAAGTTAATGGCCATATGAGATTTGTATCAGTAAGAACCCCGTCCTCCTCAACGGACGATACTACGCTGCAGTGGCAGGTCAAATGTTTAGAAGTCACCGTAGATGATAAACCTAATCAAAAAGTTGTTTTAGTCAGAGGCAATGATTATCATCAGCAGTTAATTTTGTAATATTTTACTCGAAATAAATTGATTGTTAAATTACTCGAAATAAGTAAAAATGAATGAGCATTAAAAGGAATACGTTTCTTTAAAAAAATATTACAAGGTTGTTCCAAAAGTATCTTACTATTATATTTCGTGATTCTCTGTAAGTGTGTGTATCTGTGTGTGTGTCAGTGTGTCCGGTTTTCGCAGGTGGCGCTGCAGTCTATGCGAGTTGTTATATACGATCCGGAGGGAGTTGTTATTTGTGAACCGGAGGGAGGGTGATCATGAGTGATATGAATAATTAACTAATCAATTAACTAAAAAAATTAATTAGTTAGCATACTTATTTATCAATTAACTTAATTAATTACCAAAACCCTATCATATCACTATTATCACTCCCTCCGGTTCATATATAATTGTAATTGTATTGGATCCGGAGTAATTAATTTCAAAGATCTATTTGTAATTGTATTTGATCCGGAGTAATTTCTATTCATTTTTTGAACATGGAGCGTGCGTGCACGGATTTTATTTTTTCAAACGCGAAGCGTGCGTGCACGGAACTAGTAGTCCCATAATGTCTGTTATGCAAATGTAGATGTTATTTTGTCCGATTTATATGCTTGCATATCTAAATGATAACATATCGTCTTACTTCCGTCTGGCCCAAATTTCACTATAAAATTTGCACAAATGCCTTTAAAAACGCCCAAGAAGCTGACGACTCGATCATAGGCGTTTCCAAGCAAAGAGTGACCCAAAATAGTATCAAAATCGTATTTTTCCTGGCTCGGTTTTAGTGTTTGTGGGAAGAGAATTTATTGTTTATTAAATTCCCATGGAAATATGAGAAGTGGTGCACCTCTCCAGAAAATGGGACGACCCCGATCTATACTCACCAATACGCTTCATCAGTGCACCAATAATCTTTCATAGAAAGAAACCCCCCAAAGGCGTGACCCATGATGAAATCACTCAAAACCTCTTGTTACACCATTAACCAAGTGATTCACGACAATTCATAGAAAAAATTTGCTGTAAATCGAAATTACGTGCAATTTTGGAAAGGTAACGTGCGGACCGGAAGTGCAATTTTATATGACGCTAAACAAATATCATCAAGCAATAGTTTGCCTGAATTTGCTGTAATAAGACAAAGCGATGCTGATTGTGTCGGAATACAACGTAACATGACAAAGTTGTTAGTAAAATGAACTGAAATGAAGCTTGTAGCATTTGGTGTATGGATATTAAAAGTTAGTGAATGCATGATGACGATCTGAGGGAGAAGTGAAGGAGAAACGCACCCATTGATGAAAGTACCTCAACATATGATAAACACTTAAAAATAGGTAGACTATGTTATGTGATCGTTACACAAAGCTGAATGTTATCTAGCAAAGCAACGAGTTTCGTAATCGAACGTTATACGCTACGCTTATGACTGGAAAACTAGGACCCATGAAGGAAAGCGACCCCAAATATTGTGATCAAAGTAATGATTTCTTGGCAGGTAGCAATAACATCAAAGTACGAGGGTCATGATGAACAAAAGCGATGAATTTATTCGCGTAAATTAGACACTTTTAGAAGGCAATAAATGATGGGACTATACTTTTGGAACACCGTTCTGTAAACCCAGCCCTTAATTCTTGACTAATTTTGCTGAAAAGAAATAAGCGACATCCCCAGGCTGTTTCCTGTGACAATCGGTGACCTCGACCTCAGATACGCAGACAACCCAATCCAAATCAATACTCCGCTTACAACTCAGTTAAAACCGTGTCCGGACCGATAACCAAAAGTTCACTGCAAAAGCATTAAGAACCAACGGAACATTTGAGCAAAACCCATTTGAGCAAATACAAAATTTTATTGTAAAAACCAGTCAGTATTTTTATTACTATTTAGATTAATTCTTACAATTAGTCAACATAATCGTAGAGGCAAGCAGCAACGTATATCAAATATTCCAGTCCAATCCATCTAGTCTTGTTTTACCCAACTTACAAGGGAACCCCCCCCCCC
>JAHZMX010004497.1:0-16147 GCA_027743895.1 Seira musarum
ACGTATTATTTTGAATTTTTCCTTCTTATTAAGCCCTTCAAAGCCTAGCGGCAATTGAGCATCCTCCGATTTTTACTGATTACCACAACACAACCGATGAAGAGTTTGAAAAAAACGAAAAGCTGAATTTACTAAGAGTGAGGTTTTTGCGTTTCCAATAATTTGCATAATAAAATATATAGTTCTCAAATTCATAAACATTTGCTATCAACCAACGACGGCTTAATCAAACTTTGTTAATTTCTGATTTTTTCTCAAAAGAATGATGAAATAAAGCCCCTGAGAAAAAGCGGATATGCATGACGTGACAAAAGAAAAATATACTTGCTTTAAAGCCTCAGTAACAGCAGAAAGAACAATTTAAGCATCCTTCAATTCACCACACTCTTTCATTACCACAAGAGCATTTTTTTGTCCGAAAATGATTAAGGATTTTTGTTCCATGAAGAAAAATTCCATATAAGTTTTTGTCTTTAAAAGTCAAACAGAGTATTCGTTCGGCCTTTCAAACCTTTTTTTTCTTTTCGAGTCGTACATCTTTATTTGGCCATGCAGGTAATCAAAAACATGAAAAAAATTCAAATGAAAATCTCAATTTTTCTGTATAAATAGAATGCGTAAAAGAAATAGTTTTTCCGCTTGAGAAGCATTTTTTTGCACAAAGTCAACTCACAAAAAATTGCTTCTTTTCCTGTGTGACCAACGTTATTAGGTACACAGTGTAAAAAAAGATATGTACACATACAAACTGTACATGTTTACTTTTGCTATTTGCACTTCCAACAGTTGAATAAAAAAAGTTCAACTTGAAAATGATGGAGGTAGAAGACGAAACATTTTTGCTTTATTTTTCATGCATGCACAAAACTTACTCCTATCCTCGCTAACTCAACTCAACTCACTTCTTCTTTTTCACAATGCCTGTTTTTCTGTCAGTCAAAAACCAACCTCGTCTTTTAAAAAGGTACTAGTTAGCTGGCCAACAATGACGTAAGATCGGAAAAATATAGACCAGTTTTGTATACTATGGATTAACGTTGTAATTAAAATTTTACCTCTGGCAAATTCTCATCATCCAAAGTGGCTTTTTCGACTTTTTTTCTATCCAACTGACCATACATTTCAAGCAATATTATTATTAAGGCTCTATCTCTCTTCTATCCAGAACTTCGAAGTACATAGTAATACATAGTAAGTGCACATACATAAGTAAAACTCTAACAAGAAAGGACAAAGTTTTGTGCCGGTATTGTAAGATAGTTGGCTACCATTTTCTTACTTTCTCGCTGAGCCAAAGTAGTTTTTAACGTGCATTAAAATGGAGAGCGTGTAATGTATGGGTTTGGACATGAACAAAAAAGCGTACTATTTAAAAGGCAAACTTCGTCAAAAATGGAATAAGCTGGTATCATGCCTATTTCTTTCTTTACTTTACTACGACGCTGCTGCTGCTCCTGCTACTACTAAAATCCATGTTTTAATGCTGCTCTTTTTTTCTGATAACAATAAGGATTAGATGCATAGACCACTAAAAGTCATAATAATTGTCTTGGGCTTGCCTCTTGCCATTATTATTATTCAAACATTCGTACATACGCCCTTTTAAATACCTTCATCAGCTCTTTCGTTTCCTACATTTTTACATCTACCTGCTTGGATGACAGTGGAGGTAAAGGAAAAACCTCACGTAGATATAATACGTAATTCCACACACAGCCTTTTTTATTCAATGAGCTTGAGCTCGGGTATTAAAAAAGCCTTTTCCAGGTAAAGTAGACGAGTGGAAGTCATAGTAGTATTTTTGGGCTCAAACTTAAAAACTTTTTTTCTTAGTGAGCTGAGCCATAGTCGTAGGAAAGGAAGAAGGGGAACTTGCAATTAAAATTTTGAATTATTATGGCTTTCATTATTATGCTCTTATTATTAAGGAAAAATCCTGCTGCACAATGCAAACTTTATAAATGTGCTTCACATTCTGCGTTTTTTCTGAGATACACGAGCCAGAATATTTTTTGTCTTTTAAAAATCCGACAGGAATTTTGGTGAAGAACATTACAACTTCGTAGTAGTAGCATGAAAGACCCAGTGCTAAAGCAAAGACTTGACTTGATGCTACCACTATAACACTATTCCTTCAATTTACTTGCTAGTGTTGGTCGGGCACGGGCATAGAAGGAAAAAAACTTCTGCACGAGATTCACATTTATTCTGGAGCTTTTTTTGAGTAATGGTGAATGTATGCACGCATATCTCCAGTTTTTATTTAAAAAGGAAACTTTGCTTCCATGCCAATTCTCCATCTTGATATGGTATGCGTGAAGTAAAGTAAAAAATGCGGTGGTCTTTTTATTCTGACTCTTATCAGCAGCAGAGTTTTTTGTTTTACTTTATTCGCAAAAGTATAAAGCCACCTTGCTTCGCCGGTGGCATATTGTAACTTTTTCTACGTGCTAAAATAAAGACTACTACTAGCATCACCATAGTGAGTAAGTAAGGGAAAATTGCTGCTGCTTCTACGAGAACCGCCACTGTTGAGACTGTTGCCTTTTTATGCAATCTAAATAATATGTATGAACAATAATAATTTCTCGTTCACTCTTTTGCGCACGTTTTTTCCAGCTTTCGTGTTAGTGTTTGTGCCGGCAAAATAACAAGAGGTTCATAGCACTACTCTAAAACTATTATTTTTTTTCTTCGTTTCATACTCTCTTTCCTTGCTCTAAAGAGGTGGTGTGGTGTGGTATTTGCTTCTGCCTCCTAGACTTGCTAGGGTTCTGAAAAAGTGGGAAGGAACAACTTTTCACGTAACAAGAGAACTCTCTACATGAAACAATTCCTTTTTCTTATTCTATACCAAAACTTATTATTTATTGTTAGTTTATTTTTTGTACCGTGCATGAAAGAAGGCAGGCATGCACTCATGCATTCATTACTTGAACTGACGACTTCTCAAAAAAAAGTTGCGGATATGGTACATGTACGACTTTAAAAGTGCCTTTGTGACTCTTTCTTCCCTCTCTCTCCCTTTGTAAATATGATACAAGTGTTCGACAGGATTAAGTTCAAATTATGATTTTAAAAAGTTCAATTATTTTCTCAACGAAAAAAAATGTAAGAAATATTTTGTGTCTAGACTTCAGACGCGAATTTCTGGATGACTGAATTTTACACAATTTTCACACAATTATATTTGAAGTTTTGTGAGTGTGTGTGTGAGATAATATTCAGCTCCACAAATGTATGAGATTTTTCATTCGAGAAAAAAATTAAGCATTCTAATTGCTATAAGGTCTCAAATACTAAAAACAATATGTATGAATGCGAGTGAATTCCAAGGAGATTTTGTTAGTCTATTGTACTTATTGGATAAAGTCCGATTTTAGGCAGTCGGGTTGAAGACGACTTAATGTCTTTGACTAACCTTGTCTCTTATTCACTCTTGATTTCACTGATGAGCTTATAGCCCGCTCGGCTCGCAATTTTTTTTATTGAAGTGGTTCACTAGCTCTTAGCTTTACACCATACATACATATATGTGGCTATGCATAAAAGAGAGTTCATTCTAAAAGAGTTCGCCACAAAAACACAATCATGTTGATTATGATCACCATAATGATACTCTACGATTGAAAGAAATATTATCAAGGTTTTTTATAGTCCCCTATCTAAAGAAACGTTGATGATGCTTCTTTTAGCAAACAACGAAGATGCAATGCAGTACAATGTTACTTCATACGAGAACAAGCTTAGAAATCTAATCTTAACAATTTCAAAGTGAAACGCGAATTCGCTTTTTCTTACAACGATTATCATTGAAATTGGTTGTACACCCACAACAATTATTCACGGTAACCGGTCCGACTAGACTCCAGACAGGCTGTGTGGCACGCTATCAGCAAAGAAAAATGGATTTTTATCACAGAGCATATCGTGAACTAACTACGTTCGCAACATTCATACATTATTATGCACAAGTTCATTGTATCACGATCATACTCGTCTTTTAATTAAATCGCCTTTTAATTTTTTCCTCGTCTAATTTCATCCTCTAGCAAAACAAGTGCGGGTGAAGGTTTGCATCGTCTCTCAAGTTTCACTAGCTCGCTCGCCCTTAATAATGTAAAGCAGAGAGAGACCCTCACGGCAGCAGAGGGAGCGATAAGGTGCATGTTAGCCTTAACAAAACAACAAGGCATTGCATATTATACAATCGATTTTCATAATGAAACGGAAACTTAGGTATGTTCTCCCCACGAATGTCATAAAAATTGGTAAGGTATTCTCATTACACTCCTTTCATGTTTTATACATCAACCTAGTCTCCATTTCTCCGTGTAGTTAAGCATATTATCATAAGTTATTATCTCATTCCGTCTACATACTAAAACGTATCCGATCACAACACATAAAAACGATGAATAGGACAAGGGCGGCAGTAGAGAAACCGGCAGGCAGTAGTTTGCTCATATCTCACTTTCTCATTCTTTCCATCTTTTTCTGCAGTCCTCACAAAGAATCTATCATTTCCTATGAAATATCCGGTGAAAGTCATGCACACATAAAGGAAGAGTGTGCTAGTTCTACGTTATATCCATTCATAAACTTTACTTTTTTTCAACTGTTACCACCACCATCACTACTATACTCCTTCATTTCCTATAAACGTGGTGTATTTAGAGAGAGAAAATATTGTAAGCATTCACATACACGAAACACTTATTGCTTTAGACGTTGCCTGCAGTGTATTTTTCATTTTCTCGTTTTCTTTTTTCCTCCCAGCTTTGCTGGTAGATGAAAAATAGAAGAAGAAAGAAAATGGAAAATAAAGAAGAAAAATCAGGACAAGACAACGATACCATTGCTCCTTGCAATATAAAACAAAATAACATACAACCATCACGGGAGAGAGAGGGAAAAGAGAGGAAAAAATTTTTATAACTACTTTTTTTCTATTGCTGTTTCTGCTAACTTGCTTTACTCTGCAGCTTCAGCAAACTTCAGGAGATCACCATCATGCCATAGTATTATTTTTTATGGATAGAAAAAGGAATGTGTACTTTGTTCCTGTTTTTTTCTTTGCTTTTCCACTAAAAATGACCATTAAGTGTGTACTTGTGTGTTACTGCAATATGTCTACATATTTCTCATGTTTCTTTTCACTGAACACACACATCAGTGGCGTCCTTTTGTGCATTTTATACTTCAGCGTCCTGGGATACTTTTCTCATTTATATTTTTTCTATAGACAAATCGCCACAAATGCATGCTATTTTTTTAAAAAGCGTTGGTGTTTGCCCAGTGAAAGTAAGCTAAAGAGATTGTATTTCAGCAACTTATTCGAGAAAAGCAGTGAAGAAAAAGGGAATATAGCATGCTATTTTTTTAAAAAGCGTTGGTGTTTGCCCAGTGAAAGTAAGCTAAAGAGATTGTATTTCAGCAACTTATTCGAGAAAAGCAGTGAAGAAAAAGAGTATACTATACAGAAATCTTTGGTCAGAGTACCTTGCTTATGATATTCTCTTTTCTTTGATTTTTGTTTCACTTTTAAAATACGGAATAGGTGGAAATGGAATTATCTACCTTAAGATTAAAGGTATGACAAAACGCTTGGGGTATATTTAAATATTACTGTTGAAATAGATTTTTAATGGCAGTTTGCTAGATAATTTCAATGCATCGAAATTTATTATATTTGTCAAAGTTATCAAAATTAGTAACTGTTTTGCTAGTGTCTATGGACTGTACACAGATCAATTAAATACAATAAGTCTGTTTGGGCAAACTGCTTCTTAAAAAGCTAATTGCAATGCAACTCAATTCGAATTTCTAAATAAGATTTTAAATCAGATTTGTTAAAATTAGAGGGCAGTCCAAATCCCGCCTTTCAACATGACTACAAAGCGGAGGAAAAAATCTAATTTTACTTTTAAAGTTGAAACCACATGAAAAAATTCTCATTTTAATTTTTTCTAAAATAATAATCCAGGTACATCAGCATCACGTAATATACGCACAATCATGATATTGATAGTGATCACCATCATCAAAATCATTTTGTTTGATGTGGGGAGCTAATGTACTTTATCTGGAGAAACCTTTTCCCAACAAATATATCGTTAGTTTTATTGCAATCGCTTTTTAGATATAAAACCATAAACATTTTTTACAAATATATAATCATAAGATACCACCAAACGTAAAAGTATGAGCATAACTACTGCAAAAATATCGTTTTCAGTCTCATCCACGCCGAGTTCTTTATGGTTATTATAGCTATTATTACATACATTCAGTGATTTTTTTTCTCAAAACCTACCTACGTACCCGTAGTGAGTAGAGTAGTGAGCAACCTTACTAGAAAAAGCACACAGTATTCTGATGTTGGCTTGGCATCACATTCTCATCTTTGTACCTTTCCACCCTAGCCTTTTTTTTCCTTTCAGGTTTTTTTTGCTGTCGAACGATTTTTTCTGGATGAAGAGGAGGACGATGAAACTACGATTTTCAATAAATCTGCTGCCGCATAGCATCAACACCCCCTCTGCAAATAAATCTTGATAAGTCAGTCATTTTCACTGAAAAACTGCTTCACAAAGGTATTATGCAAGGCATGTAGCATCAGATAAGTCGAATCGTATCACATATTCACATACTTGACGTTTTTCAAGCTGCATGGGAGAGATTTTTTTTTTCATAAAGCAAGCCCCAAGTTATTTTGTAGGGCTTCCGCTACTCTTTTTTTTTGTACTCGACTTGTGGGCGGTGGTTGCTTTAGTGCCATTTGTTATTATGTTAATCATAATAAATGCGTCTTGGAAAATAGAAGAGCCCAGTGCTCCGCTAAAACCAGTGCAGTATCCCATCTGATTTTCAAGTGATGTATTTAAGCTGAACTAATCATTACTTTCAGGTTTAATGCACACCTGATATATGCATCCTACCTGAGCTTTATTACATGCTCGCTTTCTGTCGGCATTTTGATTTTACTGATTGATATGCTACCAAAAAAAAGCTGGTTTGTTAAAGTCAAGCTTTTTGACATGATGGATTTAATACGAATTTTTGAAGTCTCCCTATTAAAATTATTATTATGATGTAAAAATGTACATAGGTATTCAAAAGGGGAAGCAAACTTTATGGCGGAAGTGATTCTGGAAGCAGGTTGGCTGATTCCGCACCGATAATCATTAACCGTGCTTTTGTTTTCTCGCTTTCAATATGTGTACACATATTACAAACTGTGACGGTAATGGATGTTCGATTACGAAAAAAATAGTTTTACTGACTTACCTACCTACACAAAAAAAAACTATTCCGGTCAAGCGGGACTAACCCTCTATGGGACATTTTTATATTCGGCTACTTCTTTTTTTACACAAGGTAAAAGTAACTTTGAAGGAAGAGGAATTGAGATAAAAATCCTTGTTTCCTCCCATAACCCCCTCATTTCTACACCTTCATTAGATAGAATATTTGTGATAAGACGGGACTTTTTACTACATTTCCATAACTATTGCTACCGGCAGAGTAGAGCATGTCGTCATGCGTACAATCCGCTACCACCACCACTACTACTACAAGAGTTAGTTCCGTCTTCCTGTTTCTTTTTTTTCTAGATGGATATGTGTGCATCTAGGTACTTTTTCTGAGCAATAAGAATGGCATGTGTACTGCATATGAAGTGGCAGTTGTACATTAAGATGGTGCAGTTCATTTCACTACTACTACAGTGGTGTAATAGTAATCCTAGAGTCGTAGTAATAAGTAGTAGTAGTGGTAGTGGTAGTAGTAGCACCGCGAAAATATTTATGGATTCGATGGTGGTATGGCATGGTAAAAGTAGTTAAAATGAGCGTAGGCATTGCCAACTTTACATGCAATCATGAAAATACCATTCTCTTATCGGATCAAGAGGAAAAAAATTCGAACTGGAGTAATAAAAATGTGTAACAGAGTTTGTAACTTTGATGGTTTATGTTCACTAGCGTTTTATGGATTTCTTAGATTCGTACACAGGAAAAGTACGTGGAAATGCTTCTAACTTAGAATTGGAAGTTGTTAATGGAGGCAACTATCATTATCATTAGACAACAGCAAACAACGGAGCTAGAGTTGGTATTTAATTCAGAAAGTAAATGCAAGTTTGATGACATATCATATAGGCGGCTAGTTACCTTGTATGAATTATGAAAACAAAGTTTGAAGGACGAGGTTATCCTTCTTGCAATAAAATTTATCATATGGCAGCCAGTATTAAAATCCGAAACTTGTCTGTTTAAGTTTGATGTTCAGAAAGTATACAGGAAACTAGTGCTCATTTTGATTACATTTAATTTGAAAAATGCATTATACCATCATTACATTAGGATTTGAGCAATTGACGAACATAATGTGGTTTTTGCCTGCAATTATTATACAATACAAGCGACAATAAAGATAGGGAAAACAATTTTGAATTCATGTACTTTATAGCTACATGAGATTAGGAGCACTCATTATGTACGGCAAACTCTAGTCATATTACACATAAAAAAGATATCAATATTACAATCTAGGTAGCTTTTATCATTTCATCAATAAAATATATGAGCTTTTGTTATATAAGACTCCAAATTCACGTACATGCAGAGAAATTAAAATTTCAGTAGTTATTTCAACTTTTTCCAACCGATCCATAGATAGCCATGAAAGTGTTTTGCTTGTGAATAAGTTGGCACTAGACATTTAAACAAAAAAATACAAAGCTACTGCCTTGTAGAATAGTCCGTCCATTGATACTTCCATGAATGAATACGTTATGAATTCGGCGAATTAGTTATGAAAAATTCTAAGAAAATGCCAATCAACATCGCAGTTGGGTTCAATATTGAAAGACAAAGATAAAATTTTTCCTTGAACATTGAGATAAAAAAGTAGAAAAAGCAAGTGAAATGTAAAAAATCGAACGTCACATTTTATTATTATTGTATTGGAATAAAAGGAAGGGAAGAAAGCATAAAGTAGACAAACTAAAAGTTTCTTTCAAGTTTGAGAAAAAAAATGAATACGTAATAAGATTTTCTTCTGGTTTTGGGTGAAGGGTAAAAGAAGTAGTAAAAGCATGGCAAAAACTTGAGAAAACACTCGCAGACGATATGACATAAATAAAACATAAACAAGATACATATTTCTTGGGCATTATCTGTGACCAAGATATTGCAGAATCTGGAAGAAACAGGAAAAAATTAAATGAGAAGTGCTGCAAGAGGAGTAAGCAAGACGCACACGTCTATATAAAGTGGTTGTAAAATGTACATGCATAATAAGAAGGGGAAAAAATTACATTCTATCGTAATAAACTCTAACCATTTAACTTCTCCTGTGAATAAAAAATGAAGGGGAAAAACTTGAAAGCTAGCCAGACATCCGACCACTAGTATTGCCACTACTACTACTACTATTTCACTAGGCCAAGGCAGAAAAAAAAACAAAGCAAACGGCACAAGCAAAAAACCGTATTCTTTATATAAACCCTATACCCATCCAGCAGCATAACTCAAGCATCTTTTTTTACCACTACGAAAAAAATTATGTGCAACGCAAACATAAAAAAGGAGATATTATGTGTACATTGCACATAACACGACATACACATATGTAACACACTATCGTACCAAGAAAAACTATATATTCCTATCAAGAATGTGTTTAAAGCTTCTAAACGGACTGTTATGAGTTAATTCGATTAATCAAAGTCTAGTCTTTTTATCCATCAAAACTGAGAAATACGATTTTTAAAAATACGATGTTTAAGAAGAAATTGGCTACGCGAATGCCAAAAGAATATATTGATATCGTCGTAACCGAATTGCTCATGTAATGCTGTCGTGTTTGGATGCGGATGTGAACCTCAAAACAGCAAATCATACTTGCAAAGCAAAAATAGAAGTATTTAAAAATCATTTCAATAGAAAATATAAAATCGAATTTCAAATTCCTAATTCGAGAGTACAAGATTTACCCCTATGAAGTTGTAGTTTTTTGTAGTTACGTATTCATTTTTGCGGCTTTTCATTATACAAAATTTGTCATTGTTTTTGTGGTAGAAAAAATATTTGGACTCAAGCTTGCACTGATATGTAAACATCATTAAAAATCAAAAGGTTCGATTTACCAAATACCCGTGGCACATTTTATCGACAACTGATGCATGATTGATAACCATTTATGGCTTGCAGGAACTTACCTGAAAGAAATAAACGAAGTGAACATTATTAAAAACATTTTACTCAGGGGTTACTAAGAACATAATAAGAAATCTTGACAATCGCGATTAAAATGCGAAATGAGCTCCGTGTGCATCAATTAACTTCTACATAAAAACAACCAAAATGAATAAAACGAAATAACGATAGTTGATTGCTAAGAAACAAAAGAAACCTTTCACGGTGCATTTACTACCACCACCTTATCTGATGTTGAGATCAATATAAATCGTGGAAAACGTAATGCCGGTGGCAAAAGGATGGGCAGTAAAGGTTGCATGCATGCAATCTATGAAAAGCAATACCAAAAGTGTTATACCAGTTCACCTTAACTTATAAATCCCTTCATTAGAAGTAGTAATTAATGAGGTCTTGAGAATTTGCAGTTTAAATTCCACAACCAACTAAAAAAATCAGCGGATGCTACACGTTTTGTTAGCATAGCTTGTGTAAGATGTATACATGGAATGAATTTACAATCACCGGCATGACTTTTTAAAAAGGAACAAAAAGCAACTTCATTTGCTAGAAAACACGTACGTAATGCATCACATCCGTCGTCATAATATTCATTAGGCCATGCACAGACGTTCCAACTCCAGCGAATCTAACGAGAAAAATATATTTTTCTGCACTCGTATCCACATAGGGAGCTATGTGTGAGGAATTCATAATGAGCTAATTTTTGCCGGACTTCATGAAAAATAGTGTATGCATAACAGCTTCTGTGAACGATGGCAAAGGAAACACTTTTTATTTAAAAAGGTGTGAAATTCATTTTTGCGTTTCTAATTAAAAATGTTGCATGAGTGGAGTGGAAACGTTTGCATCACACACATGATGATGATGATGATGATACCATGCTGTCAGAAATAGACTTATTAAAGAATTTCAACACTTTTGTTCGGAATCACGAATTTTATCTTTTCACTACCGCTTAAACTACATTCCCAATGAACAACATAAGCTTCGAAGTTCTAAGAACATTTTACTTCCAAGCGTAAGTAGTCAGTGGCATGCAAGAAAGTGGCTCTGCCTTTCCTAAACAATGAGCAATGGCAAGCAGCAAGTACGATGTACGATAAACTGACATTTTGCTTAATGTAAAGTGACTTTGCAATTTATTGAGTTTAAAAATTGAATTCCAAATATTTTTGGTGCGTAGCGAGTTGAGTTATACAAAGGTATAAGGTACATGTTATACCTACGCATGGAGCTTAAGTTTGCATGCAAATGAAATCTATTTATTCGTCGCCTAAAAGTGATATGGTCTGATGACGATTCTCGACTACCATCATAATTGCAGCACTAATAAAACATTTTCATCATGAGAGGAGAGTAGTGATGATTGTATCATTGTTCGGTAATTGCAATTATGTATCATCATGGATTTTTTCTAAAGTTTTAAATTTAACCGTACAAACCATAGAAATCATAGATTGCATCCTTTTGTTCTATAACAACTACAATTTTGTCCTCCATTTTTGCTTGATATGATCCAGCTATGCTAACCACACCGCACATAACAAAGTTGATTAGAGTTGGAGTAAATGGAATGGAGGATGGGAAGAGGAGGCAACCATTAGACCGAAAATGGTATTTTTAATGAATATAATTATTTCATAGAACTACTCTTCCAATCAGCGGTAATGTTAACAAACCTCAAAAGTCTAGCACAATTTTGTGTGTGACGAGCATAGACGCAAACAAAGCGACTTAGTACGCTGTAATAAAGTATGCAATATGCAACGCATGTATTATGCATTACATTTCTACCTTTCTGGAATTATGCGTTGATATTGTTTAGTGTCCGTACCGTATTTTTTGCAAGTGTGCGAATAAAAACTAGCACAATATTAGTCAAAGAACGTATCTTATGGGATTAAGTACATTTATAAACAAACTACCTGCTAAAATCTCATTTGACGCTTTCTGTTGTAATTCGAAAAGAGCCATTTAATTTTTTTTAATTGACAAGACAATAATTCAACTTTTTGTATTGCACCAAAAGGATATTCGTACTCGTACATATCCCGTTCCAGCTATGCTTGATGACAGATATGCGTCCTAAAGCTACGTTTGATATCTATCTCTCAGTGGTCATTTCATAAATTAATGAAAAGTCAGTACATACATATTCCGAGTGCTTGTACAGCATTCTGTGCATCAGCAAAAAATGAATAATGTATCGCTTTGTGGTGTTTGTATTTTCAAGCATGCTATTAATACCAAATTCGACTGCGCAATGTAATTTTTCAAGTCCTTGCTTTGACTGTCGAAAAAAATTGTTATGGTGATGTACGTACTTTTACGATTCGCACATTTATATTGAATCAGTGCTCTATAAAAATTTTAATCCCCGAAAAAATTTTACTATAGCATTTCACTTAAAAAAGAAAGAGAAGTTACTGATGAACAAATTATAGAAAGCCACTATCGTCGTTTATAATAAGAAACAATAAAACTTTAAGCTAGTAGCGCAAGCGCTGGCAAAAATTAATGTAAGTAATTACTAGACAGTTCTTCAGTTTAAGTGGAGTTTAAAAAGTAAATTACTTAAGTAGATGCTAATGTATAGGAAAATCTTGGTAACTCACGATGAGTTACATAACGGTTACATTTTACAAACGATGATTACTACTCACTCGTCAATATTTCACGTATAAGCTAGCCAGCTTCCGCTTCCAGACGCATACAAAAATTGAACCATTCAAGCCTCGGCGTAAAAATGTATTGTGACCATAAATATTTGATAAAACTTGTGAATGGGCAATGCTGAATAATGAGTTCAACTTTAAGTCTCCAGGTTGGACAGATTGAATTTCGTACTTACGACTGACTAGCTCATAAACATATTATAATTTACAACATATGAGTACGTATTTAAAGCCTAAATAACGCATAATTATATTTGGAATGAGTGATACAAAAACAATGATGGATAAATTTATCTAAGTCCTGATTAAGATGAGTCTTACAAACTACTGGTACAAATTTAAGAAAGTAAGTAATAACTGAAACTGAAAATTCAAACGTAACCAAACATTATGTGCTCATTCTTTCTTGATTTTATTAGACATTAAGTACTAATTATATATTAACTTTTGTCCCATAAATCAAATCATTTGAGTGTATTAAATATGCCAATTTGTAATAAAAATGCATAAAACTGGTAGAAACTGTAGTTACGAAACTGAAAGCTTGTATTGATAAAGAATTGGAGAAAGAGTTGTAAAAAATGTTGTTTTAATGACATTTGTTTTGTGTTAAGTGGTCTTCATTGACATTTTCTCATAAAAAGTAGTGCCTTGCTATGTTCCATTCAGTAATACTTTCTATTGATAATAAAAGCACGTAAATGAAAAGTTTCAAGCGAGCTTTTGAATAACCTATCACAAGCTATGTTACGTTTAAAAAGTTCCAACGGCCTTTCTACCGTTAAAAAGTATCAAAATTCTAAAGTAGCAGTAAGTATTGTTTCGTTTTTCAAAAGCTTTCGAATGAACCATCACAAACTATATGTTGCAAATTTAAATAATTTTCAACGTTTCCAGCCGTTGACCGTTAAAAATTTCGAATCTTTTAAATTAACAGCCTTACTCAGTTTTTGAAGGGCATTCGATAAACTATCACAGGCCATATACTGTCATTTAAAAAATTAACCGTTGACCCTGCCGACAATAGTTGATTTTAAATTATGAAAAGTTATAGGCTTCCATTCCAGTAGGAAAGGAACTTTTGTTACAAATTTGCGCTCAATCTGTGACCTCTTTTAAAAGTAATCGATTAGACGGACACATCAAAATCAATACTCTGCTGATAGCTCAGCTTTGTAATAAATCAATCTGTGATTGTATTTGAAACTGGAGAAGAAACAAAGTTGTATGAAATATAAACGATGAAGAATATGTGCACGTAAATAGTTTTATTTCCTAAGTATTTCTAACCGCTATTGCAATGCTTTCAAGCAACATAATATGTAGACATATAGGCAGCAATTTATTTAAAAAAGAAATGAATTTCAGCTTAGTTTGTGCAATCAAAACAAAACGCAAACCACTGTGGCATTAAGCTCGGCGAATATACAATCATATACAATTTGTACAAAGGAGAAAGCCACAACCAAGCCTATAAACCACGGATTTTATTTTTGCTTATCGTAATCTTTACCCTTTAAGTTTTGCAGCACCAGCATGGATTCGTCAACGTATTATCACCAAATTTATGAACCTATTATGTGCCACTTTGTATTTACTGTTCTAATAATATGTAAAATTCAATATAAAACTCTATCCCACTTGGCTTTACATATTTCCATGGGTTGCAGAGGAAAAAAGTTGGCTGCCAAAGGCTTTTCCTCAGTGTAGATTATACACAATAATATTTTACTTTGAGTATTTTATAGTTGGCTAATATATTTGTTGCGTTGTCCCTCAATATAAAATCAAACATCTTTTTGAGTTCAAATTTTTGATGGATTCAGGGATTACATCATAATGAAGGATTAGAAAAATAGTAAAACATCTAAATAAAATATCGGGAATAAAAAATTGTAAAAGTATAAATGGTACTGCACTGCCAATTAATACTTATTGAATGCACGTATTTACTTCTACATAAATTTTTGTCTATAATCGATATCAAATTATTGTAAATGAGATTTTGCCATGCGGTTGTGCTAAGCTGTAATTTGTTTCTGCCTTAAGTTGCAGAAAGAGAAGTTTTTAAGTCATTCCGTCAGCTAAGGGAAACGTTTTCTTTTGAATGAAATATATTTTCCAGTAAACATTGGTCGCATCGCATTCCGTATGGCTCAAAGGAAAATGCATATATTAATGATCTCATAACAGCAAATTTTTGTTGCCGTCACTAGCATATAGCTAGTTATATGCTTTCTTGGCATACGCGTTTTTTCAGACCAAAATATTTTTTAAAACATAGTCGATGCATCAACAGTAGCTCATCTATCTAACTCTTTGAGCTTGGTAGCCTTACATATGATTTGATCCACGCTAACGTAAAAACTAGGTATATGTTCATTCACTGCCATAGATTTCGTTAAGTGTAGCTAAGCATCGGAGGAGTAATGATTTCGATTGGATTGTCTGTGTGTCTGTATGGGCAATAACTCTAAAATGAGGTAACTTATTGACCCCAAACTTCTTACTAAAAATTCGTACTGGGGACGCCATCAATAACTTTTGAGAATTTTAAATCGACTATTAACGTTGAACGTTTTTCTGAGAGAAACATGACTTTGATTAGCTCATTTAAAAGTACTTGAAAATCTGAGAAAGGCTGATAATTTTAAGTTTCAAATTTTTATCACGGTCAACGGCAAGAAACCGTTGAAAATTTTTTCTACTCGACATATGGCTTGAACTAGCTCATTCAAAACTCCTCTAAACCTAATAAGACTTTAAATGTAAAACATTGGAAGTTTTCAATTGTCAATGGCATTAAAAATGGTACTGTTTTCAGTAAAACATAGCTTGTGATAGCTCATTTGAAAGGTCCTTTTAAATTCTTTTCAACAATGCGAGCATGAAATTTATATGAACTAACAGAAAGTGAAATAGGCTAAAAACTATCTTTGGTGAGATAACACAACTAAAGCCAGGTCTTTTACACCTCTTTCAACCTTTTCATCAATCGCTATGTTAGGTACAGCTTGGCTACATTGCCATTGCTGTATCAACCTAGAGAAATGTTCTCTTGCTTAAGCCAAACGTTTATAGAGTGAGAATATAGATGTAAAAATACTGTCAGTTTTGAGTTTCATAAGCCTGCTTCTCAAGTCAATGTTACAATGACCTTGAAAAGAAAGAAAAACGCCAAGGGGAAGAGATAGCGAGTTTTTAAGCTGTATTTTCAAATTACAACCAGATAGCAATTTGAATCAT
>JAHZMX010004498.1:0-14137 GCA_027743895.1 Seira musarum
TTGAGAATCTCGATTAGCCGTTGAAACAGGTTACTTGCAAGGTACCCACCAACTACTTATCACCAAATCGCAGTCTCTTGCTTCCTGGTATTTTACGTTAGCACGTTTTACATTCAATATTTGTCGTCCCTACAGTTCCTTAGAATTTTGAATTGATGTCATCACATCCTCATAAGCTTGGAGATGATTACTGAATCCCGATCCTAATCAGAGATGCAAATAAGAGGAATTTGGTCGAACATAATGTTCTAATTGAATAAGCTTAACGACTTCCAAATAATTTTGCTCAACACACAATTATAGAATTCTCCAGAAAAAGCCTTTCATTTCAAGCCGATATTATTTATCCTATTTTCATACGAAACCCTCCAGGTTGCTTCATTTAAACGGGATAACGAAGTTTTAATTAAACTTTTAAATAAAACACGCACTAAGTATTGGCATGAAACTTTACTGCAATCTCCAAATGAACGTCTTTCGGGTTTAAGTGAAGTTTTGCAAAATTTGTCTATGCTTTCTTTTGTGAGAGCTGATTTAAACATGATGAATCATGAGCTTAAGTCAAGATCAACTCTATCCCTCCAAGCTCAAGAGAATGTCTTTTCTCTGCTCTTAGCCAAAAAACTAATGTTTTAAAAAACGTTGCAAACGTCGTGCAACGTGACTAATGTTACATCATTCTAATTTATTGGGATTGAAATAAAAAGTGACTGGTGAGCCACTCGTTTTGTTTTAAAACTGCCAATGCTATATATAAAAGCTATGTATATTGTACCAAGAATCGATAATTAACTTCATGTCTTGTAAGTCAACACGTGACCGCAGATTTGTTTTCTGAGTCCATACACATGATATACGTTTGCCGAATTAAAATAGAAAACGTAACTACCTACATGTAAGTATTACAGTAGGAGTCTAGATTCTGAAATCGATATATTAGTACGGGGCCTTTTGTATAATTTAAACGGGCAAAATATGTCGCAAGAGGCATAAACAGAAAGTAAGATATTGTACTTTCTCCGTTCAAAAGAATAATACATTCTTTCAACGCGTTGGTGGCCGCCTTTGAATCAAATTTAGGGAGGAAATGAATGTTTGTTTTCGTAATCGCCAATCTAGGGCAAAAAGTATGTTTGCAAAAAAAAAACCAAACAATAAGGTTCGAAAGACCAATAGGGAGACTTCTCCAAAACGGTTAAGCTTTTTAATGTCTGTGAAACGCGCATTAAAACATGCCCTGGACAGGGGCATCCTGAGACACGCGTCCGTCTGTAGTATCAATGCTAGATAAATCACTGAATTTTCAACTGTTTGGTTCCATGCTTTCAATTCGACCGAAGTAATACAAAACAGCTTTCATTTCACTATTTTAGACGAAAGGTGGTAAAAATTGAAGGAACTGGTGCCTGCGTGAAGAATTTCTTCTCCGAGTTGAAGTGCTCAAATGTAGTATTACACTTTTATCGAATTTAAAGTGCTTCAAAAACGAACAAGTTTATGCTACTCTCCCCTCTCAACGTAAGTGAGCTCATACTTGAGCTAAGTATTCTCATTGTATAGTAACGACGATTCTTAGATTTCCGTAACGAGGTTATAAAATGTATTTAATGTTTGCAGAAAACGATTGGATCTTGTTATTCCTGTGTATATACAATATACATACATTATATCTGTGTCTCGGCGTTCGCACCACTGCCTATGGTCTTTGGATTCATCTTTTGGTTGGTACTCATCCGGTTTTTTAGTGGATTTCCGTTTTTCTCGGCATAATATACCAATTCAAACGCAAGTTCTTTGGATTTCTTGCGTAAATTTCCAAAACCAACATGAATAAACGGGTGATTTGATATTCCTGTGTTTGATTTTCCTATGAATACTCTTTCTGCACAACAGAGCGCCATTTTTCGATTGTTGTTTTTACGTCAACTCTTTCATTATTATTACTTTCACCTGAACACGATTATAACTACCTCAAGGTAATGTGAAAGTACTCGAAGTAGTTTCTCCCAATAGTTTATCGTAACCGAGATTGATATACAGACTCTTCCTAGTAAAAACTTTGTGTAAGTTTTGGGATGAATCTGTCCGTGACAGTGGCACGCTAGCTCAAAAAAATAAGTAAATTACTTGATTTAATCTGCATAACAAAATGCATAATATTAACTTGCTTACGCTATTTCTAACATACTGAATTTTCTAGGCTTTTTTCTGTATTTTGCTCGTATGTATTATGATTTTAAACTATTTACTTAAGTCAGGGAGATAAACTAATATGCTGGAAAGAATTTTGGGGAACCCTTTCTCTACTTCATTTGAAAATGCTGTCACCGGCAAACAAGGAGACCATTTTTCATTATGTACTCCTAGTACAGTTGCGTTCGTGTAAGATTTCTCCTTTGATCTTCCCAATTCAGGTTACCATGTGGTCCAAAAAATTACCGATTATTTCAGTATAAACCAGTTCTGTTACAATGTTCAGCATTTACGAATCCGTGTGGCATAAACAAATGATAAAACACTATAGATTCTACCCAATTTTTAGTATCATCCAGGAAAATTCTGGTTACATATATTTATCCATTAAAAAGCGAAAGGGATATTGATTATGGCAAATTTGTATGATTTTAGCACTTGTGTGTTTCGGTAATATTCCCACATTTTGCTTCAATGTGCCCAAGCGTATCCATAAACAGCATTGGATTTAGTAATGTTTGTCACATTTGCAGAGTGCAATAGAGTTAACGACAAGGAAAACGTGGAATATTCTTATCCTGTCTTTTCTCAATGCATAGGGCATAAATCATGTCTCAGGGAATACCTTACTAATAACAAACACCTTTCTTCCAGAAGACTGAATAATGTGAAATCCCTCTTTCCTTAGAGAAATCAAAATCATTGAATTGTACTAATGCTTCATTTCGAAAAAATCGTGCGATATTTTGTTCGCTGCGAAATAAAGATTCTGCGAATTTATTTCCATTGCATAGTTTTTTACGTGCAAAAGTTTAAACATGCGAACTTTTTCATGCCGAAAATTGCACACGAAAAGAAAAAGTGCGTAAGAATAACCGCCAAAAAATGGTATGCCATAGAAAAACCTAGACCCAAAAAACTGATTTCTTGAAGGAGCTAAAATGTAGCGAAGAAAATTGTTATGTCATGGGTTACTAGTAGGAACAGATGGTTACGAATACTGAAGTTTAGTATCAAAAACTTTAGTATCAATCAAGTTGGTTTGCTACAAATATAACTCATATGCCCACAACCAATTTGCTAGAGCAAACGAAAACCCTTACTGCAAACTGTTTAGTAATTATGTCCTTTTATCTTTTTATCACGCGGAAATTTTGATAAAAAATTTATAACTTCAAAGTTAATACTTTAGAGGTAGATAAACAAAATGCTACAAAAATCATGGCCGATGAACTAGTATTTTTTATGGTACAGCACATGCAGGTATGGCAAACTGGATTTCTTGGTATTATATGCAATTAGTGTACCACAGTTTTTCATGCTTTGCTTACTTGACAATGATCGTAAACACATGATTGATCAAAGAGCTTTTTTTGGACCCTTTGACGTTTCAGAAGAATTTTGCACTATTTTTGTACTTATGGTATCAGGATTTTGCAATTTTACATTATGACTTCAACAGAAATAGCTCCATTGGTTCCTTCTCCGAACTAAACCGTTTTGTCGATCGGTTTTCCATTGGTTTCCATGAATTTTCAATTCCAAGTTTCTGGGAACGCATGATAATATTTTGCATTTGTTCTAGTCAACATTCAAAGATCTGAATGAAGTGGTTCCGAGGAAGTTCAGAGCGGTTTTGTAAAAATAAATCTTGTTTCTGGAATATGACAGATTACGATACAACTTTGGTTCACACAAGTTGCATAAGGCGATCTCAACAATGTTTTCATAACTCTGTGACTCAAGTTACCTTTACTTCTCTATGCCTATCCATATTCTACAAAAAGTAAGCCTACATTTTCTGCCATTGCAATTTGCAACGTTTTAATCATTTACTCCTTAGCCATCAAATTTACGTAACATGTTTGCTGAACAATGTTGGAGGATACGTTTGTAGAACCTTCTTGCTTAGCTGCTAACTTCAATGTGTTTGCAAATCTGGTTCCGCCTTGCATCGAACACAAGCAGATATATTATTTGTCCTATTCAATATAAAAACTCACAAAGCCAGAATTGTAAAGTTTTCGAAGAAAAATGACTATGAAAATCTACAAAAACTTCGCATGTAAACATCAAAAGCTACAGTACTAGTCTTAAATCACAATTCTTTGGAATCGACGACATAAAAAAATCTCAATACCATGTCACAGCAACAGCCCATTTTGTAAGCTTACAAAACATTAGTTTTTTAGTTGACAGGTTATTTCCGACTACATACCCCATGTGAAAAACTGCATGGCAGAAACCAATTCAATGAATTCAAAGGAAAAAATGGCAGGAACATATATGCCATTTTTCTACTTTTGGTCAGTACAAAAACAAAGTAGCCCTTTCAAAGGTCAAACATTTACTCCGGATTCAATATAACCATTCTTTGTTTTTCTTTCTTAGATGGTTTTGTTTTACTTTCTCCAGAAACACATAATGAGTTGTCTGAGCAAACCAGGGAGTTGACGTTCGTAAAAAAATGCCCACGATCGAAAAGTTTTTTTTCGGGAACACGATATACGAAAAATATGCCTTGCGGTTTTTTCAAGTCCAGCATAGTTTTGTTTAAATTCAAGGTCTTGCAAAAATTAAAATGACAACATTTTAAAATGGAAAAACGACAAACGACTAAAGATTTAGTAAATTCATGCAAATGATGACACCCGTAAGTTTATTACGTCCATTAAATCCTTGTGAAGTAGTGGTTAGCATGCTTCTTTCACAACTCTCAATCCCATGTACAGTTTTTCAATAATTCACTTTCATGTTTCTCCTCTCACTCGTATAATAAAAATTTTGTCAACCTGATAGTTAATCTACTATTAGAGCTACCGAATGTCAATGACTTTAACAAGCATTTGATTTTTTAGAAGTATTTTTTGATGACATTTGATTTCCCCACAAAGTCATACTTAGTAGAACTTTCGGGCAATTTCGTGCAGCGTAGGTTTTGTCTTTACTATGAATCTTACATATAAAAAACGAACATAAGAAATGAGGGAATCATTCTGTGTAGCTCAACTTACTCCAAATATTATAGTCGTTTTTTAAATAGCAGTTTAGAGCGATGAGTCAATAGCATATCAAGAGAATATTTAGGTGAGGACCGCTTTTCGCCCCTTCTAAAAATGTGCGAATAATTACAGAGACAACCGCAAATAAATTTATTTTTAATTGAGTGACGCGGAAGAGACATAAAAGTAAACCTGCACAGATATCAAATAAACGAAAAAAACTGTCTAAAGTCCGATTTTAAGTCATGGAAGTTGGTAGTGATATATACTAGTGTACATTCTTACGCGTTCAGGCTTAATAATAGATGTGCACAATGGTCGTCTAGACTTGAAAATTTTATTGAAACCAATCACAAAAACTAGAAAGAAAGATTCAAAAGCAAACACGAGAAAAAATGTTATATCTCGCAGGAAATTCGTAGTTAGTTTACCTAGGCAAAAGCTTGAAATTCATTTTTATGTTGCATTTCTTATAATTATTAGATATATTTCAATAAGTTAGGCTAAGTTTCTTGATGAATTGCTTCCAAATTCGAGTTAAACTTAGTTGCAAAGGAATGATGATAGTGGGTGTAAAACATGGCATGCGATTACGTAAGTGCTGCTTATTGAATAGGTAAAGGAGACGATTACATGCGGTGCGTAAGTCCAACCACACGAGATCTTTATAATTTAATTATTGTAGCTCAAGGAAGTGATGAGATATTGGGTCTTAGAATGGAATTTGAATTAGCATACGTTTTTCCCGTTAGAAACTATAACAAATGATACATGTCTGCATTTTTGCTTCCTGTGAGGAGCAACGAGGCGAAAAATTCTTCTCAGCTGGTAATTCTTAGAATAGTTTTGATAGAAAAATCTGTCAAAAAAATTTATGCTAGCAATCTCCGGTATGGTTGTTGGAAACATTAAAGGACATCTTTCTTTTCCTGTATGCTACTTAGCAATACTACTGCGTAGTCTTCTTTCATTCCAAATCATAAAGCCGGGCCTTTCTTTCTCATTTCCGCTTGGAAGTTGAGAGAAAAAAGCTTTTCTTTGAACACATTCATAAATGACGTTATCTATTTGGTTTTGCGCTTGATATTCTACTTGGCTTGCTTAACAATAATCTTCAAAATTATTCATTTTATCCAGCCAAGCAATATCCTTCATTCCAGTGTCAGCGAATCGTTATTCAAAATCAAGTCTTTTTTACCTCAAGTTATGAAAGGGATTCATTCGATTTTCCACTTATGCATACACTCGACCTCCATCAAGTCAGCATCAATATTTTGCAGATCTTTTTCATTGCCTTAAGGTTAAGGTAAATCATTGCAAAAAAAATTCGAGAGTCAATACTATCACGGATCGAAGGTCAACCTCGTAGTGTATTTGTCTATTGAATAATTTATAATGGAACTTTAAGCAACTTATTCAAAAATCGTGAAATAGCTGTCAAGAAACATACTGTAAAGCCAATTCACTTCATTGTGTTCATTTTGTTCTCGCAAACATAGCAATATTTGCTCGCAACTTTTACAAAGGGACACATGAATTATTAAGCCTTCTCAAAGGAGAAACTTGTAATAGATCCGATGGGAAAGCAGGTCAATAATAACGATCAAGCATGTAGCAGTAACCAAAATCTTAGACTCTTTCTGTGAGTTACACAATGAACTGGACATGTATCTCTGCTAGTATTTATCTATGAAAGAAAGTGTTTGAAAAGGCAAAAAGTACTAGCAATTGTTTACATGTCTTACCTACTTCCTTCACATGATTTTCAAGCATATTTAAACGGTTTTTTCTTGAATTTAAATTTAGTTAGTTCTTCGAAAAGACTTAGAAAGCAATAAGCGCGTGTCGTACTTTCGGTATTGTAAATATTTACAGGGAAAGGAAATACGACTTTCATTCTCTAAGACGCATTGACAAATTCTATTTTCATAGTGAAGTTCATCGAATATCTTATTTAGAAAGCCGGATAGCGCTTATCACTTTGTCGTCCAATATAAATTACAATAATATTACTGTGTTTTGCGACAAAATTATTAATTGTTTAAAATCAAGCGAGCAACAGTTATTACACAGTAGTAAAAGACGTAATAGTCTGCGTGAGAAACAAGTTCCAGGCTGGAATTTAGCTGTGAAGCAAGCATATCAGAGCTATAGGCAATCTTATTCTGAATGGCTTGACTCTCGCCACTGCAGCAACAGTGACGCAATATTTCTTCAAATGAAACAATTGCGTAAAGTATTTAAATCAAGACTTCGGTTCGTAAAAAGAGAAAAAGAGCGGCTTCTAAATGACAAGCTGGCTCTTCAATACAATGGAAATGACTTTAGTGCATTCTGGAAAACTGTGAAAAATATTGATCATTCTGTCCGCAATGTTCCAAGTTCGATGAATGGAGTAGAGGGGAGTCAGCAAATATGCGAGATGTGGGCATCACACTACAAAACTATATTTTCCTCAAACAATAATGACTCCGCAATGCAGTCAGTTTTGGAGAAAATCTTTGCAAAACAGAATAACAGTATAATTCAAATTGAGAATTATAACATACTTGAATTGATTGGAGAACTGAAACGAAACAAGTCTGCAGGACCTGATGAGTTGACCAGTGAAAGCTTAAAATATTGCGGTGAAAGGATAGGGGACGCATTGCAAATGCTTTTCTCATCGTGCCTCCGTCATTCATATGTACCAAAAGTCATTATGCAAGTGCATCTTGTGCCAATCCTAAAGAAAAAATGGGCAGACGCAAGTCAAGTAAGTAATTACCGTCCCATCGCTCTGGCTTCTGTTCTATCAAAGCTCTTTGAAGGGATTCTGCTTAAAGTGAATGAGGGGAAACTGAAGACTTCTTATAATCAATTTGGCTACAAGAAGCATGTTGGCACTGAGCTGGCGGTATTCACTCTGCGAAATGTAGCTCACTATTACCAACGAAATAACAGTCCAGTTTATATTTCATATTTGGATGCAACCAAAGCATTTGATCTAGTTAATCATTGGAAGCTGCTTGAGAAACTGTGCGAAAGAGGAGTTGATAAGGAGTCCTTGCAGATTTTACTTTTCTGGTTTCGAAATCAACGTTTTTCGGTGAAATGGGACCTGTGTGTTTCCACTGGCTTCCTGGTGCTTAACGGGACGAGGCAAGGTGGGCGACTGTCCAGTTTTCTTTTTTCGGTGTATTGCGATGCCTTGTGCCTAGAACTAAATGCAACGGAAATTGGCTGTAGAGTTGGGGACGTTATGATCAACAACATTTTCTACGCAGATGATATCTGCCTTCTTGCAACAACTATTAGGGGCCTTGAGTCACTAATAAAAGTGTGTGAAACCTATGGTGTCAGTCATGATATTCAGTTTAACCCAAAGAAATCGGTGTGTCAGGCGTTCCAGCCAAATGCCTCACTTCAACCTGATGTGAACATTGAGTTGAACGGGCGAAAACTAACCTGGGAAAAAACAGTGCGGTAGTGTGTGAAACCTATGGTGTCAGTCATGATATTCAGTTTAACCCAAAGAAATCGGTGTGTCAGGCGTTCCAGCCAAATGCTTCACTTCAACCTGATGTGAACATTGAGTTGAACGGGCGAAAACTGACCTGGGAAAGAACAGTGCGGTACCTAGGCTATGATGTAAGCTGTTGTGACCGCGACTTTTCGGAGCTGAGAAAAAGAAGAAGGGAATTGTATGTCAGAGCTAGTCTAATCTCATCAAAATTCTTAAAATGCAGATATGATGTAAAAAAGTATTTATTTCAAACTTATTTCGGAAATATCTACTGTGCTAGCCTTTGGATGCCAGAACGTGAAAAGGACATTGATTTGGTGAAAATAGCATATAACGATGCGTGCCGTTCCATGTTTGGCTACTCTCGTAGAGACAGTGCAAGCAAAATGTTCGTAGAGATGGAATTAAGTCACTTTCACATCGTCCAAGGTCATGCAACGTACTCGCTGTTAAGACGGGTGACATGTAGTGAGAATGAGTGCGTAAGGGCGATATTTTTGTCTCGTGTCTTTCGAGAATCAGCGCTGGTCTAAGCTTCTCATTAGTGCATGCTGCGACGTGCTTTCCTTATTTCAAACCTATGAAGAGACGATTAACCAAATCCTTCCTCTCGGAAGTTCCGGAAACGGTTCTGCCATTGCGCAGGATGCGGTTTGGAGCTGGGGAGGAACTACGATGACACAGTGAAATGATTAGCTATGATGAAGATTATATGACCACAAAAACTATTATACTGATTCTGATTTTGCTCGGCACCGGATTGTATTCTTAAATACTATCTTTGATTTTACTAAATTTTTGTACTACTGACTATGTTATGGATCTCTTTTATGGTCTGCAAATAAACAGTATTAATAATAATAAGTCAAAAATACATGTTGGGAAATTTGATGTGAAATAGTTCCCCCGGGAAAAATAAGAGTAAGACCGTTGTAGTATTTTCCAAATCCAAGTTAACCGCACCAGAATATCATCTCTTTCTGGACTTCTCAGAAACACGAGCTTCTCATTCTCCCGTTCGTTCGCATAAATTCGCTCTAACAATTGGAATTGCATCCAGGGAAAATAATTGTTTATTTTTTCATTATTATTTTCCTTCATTCCTGACTTAATAAAATCATTCAACGAAGAGTCGCTTCACTTACTCTTTACGTGAGCATCCGGAATTGAAAATACGAGTCCGTCTAATTCTGCTTTTGTTCGTATGTTACAGTACAGATTGTCCCCAAACTATCTTCAGTTAAAATTCCTTGTGTAATGATAAAATTTTCCTCTTCCCATTTTTTCAATACGAGTTTAATGGGATTTTTTTTGCTTTCATTCGCTTACAGAATTATAAAGTAATGCAAGCTTTTTCAATTGGAATTGAATGGATTTGTTGCAACTTGTTTGATTGTCAATGTCCTGGCAAAATTTGTCAATTCATAAATTTCACAAAGGGTACAATACTCCCCTAGTTCTGCCGTCCTTAAAAATACTAGAATAATTTTGACTGTAAATATAAATGGACAAATAGAGGACTAAAAAATCATACTTCGAACAATTTTATTTTTGATTAGAAACACCTTTGTGTTTTGTGTTCCAATACATGAAATTCCATGAATCAAGCAATTTTGATTTGTACAACAGATCAGAAACCAAACCTAACATGATATATGGAATTCAGTTTGATTGCGTTCCATATATATACAAAACTCAATATGTAGGAATTTGTGACGCACATCAAATTAATCGACCGACAGGTTCATCGAATTTGAGAGTTATCGAATGAACGTGGTTGAGAAATTTCCAAATTGCATAATAATTTTCCCGATTGTGTAAATATGGTCCGAATACTAAAGCTATTTCACGACAATTTTTAATTTTAATATTATGGCCAAAATATATATCATATATCATATTGGACGAGCATCGACATTACTTCAGAAAATTATGCCTGTCTATATGTTTTTACTGTACTGCAGGTTGGGAAAAGGACGGTCACAACCAATGACTACATGAAGAAATATTTCATGCCTCTGGTTTTGGAAGTTGATCTGCATTGCAACCAATGCATTGTTAATGGACATTTTATCCCACAAAAATTAAAATTAATGTGTGCAAATTGCATATGACTTTCAATGTCCTGGTAATTGGTAAAACTCATAATTTTTTTCAGTTTAGTTACAAGTGCTACAATGCACCCCCAGATTCTGCCGTCCATGAAAAACTAAAATATTTGGGATTGTGAGAATACATGGACAAATGAGAGGACTAAAAATTATACTTCAAACAATGCTAATTTGATAAGAAACTTCTTTGTGTTTTGTGCTCCAACGCATGAAATTCCATTAATCAAGTAATTTTATGATTAGCACAGATTGAAATTAGGATTAGAATAATGTATCTAAAAACTATTCGACGTGTGATGCAAGTGGAATTATTTGCGAGTTTGCATAGAGTTTTTACGATTTTTATGTGAAATTGGGAAAAAACCATCAAACTAGCATGAAAATTTTTACCACCATCATTTCATCAACAGAGAACGGATTCGTTGAGACCTATCTTCAAATAGATCGTCACTCGTCTTTAATAAGAGATACGAATTATAAATTATTAATGGATTCGATGACGGTGAATTGAACAAGGAGGATATGGCGTGTTTTGTACGTATTACGTTTTTGTAAGCAAAAGCAAGAGGACCTGTCTAGTCTCCCACCTGAAGCACTACCGGATTTAATTTTCAAATTGGACAAATAACAAGAGTGCAGAAAACCGCTAGACAATTTAAACTACCTAAACTTATTTCGCCTACCACACGAGTATTACGTATGCATTGAAAGTTAAACATAAATAAAGAATTCAATGGAAGAGCAAAATCCAGCGAATCGATATCATTTCTCATTGCCAATTCACCAGAAATTGCAATTGTATTGTGACAATAATAGTGCAAGTGTAAAAATAAGAGTTTATTTTTTGCTAAAACTGGAAAACAAAAAAATAATGAAATGGAATAGTGGCATGCCTCAGCACTACTGTGGGAATTTTGTTAAGCAAATATGCACCTGTAAGTCAACATCCAAAACATGAATGCAAGTGTGCTTTTCGAATTCCACAGATTCCTTTGCAAGCAGGGAGATTGGGGAATTAAATTGTTTCGCGGTTGGAAATAATTTACCCGAGGAAAATGTAAAAATGTAAAAAATACTAATTGATACTCGAAAAAAAACGAAGGAAAGCATCTTTGTGTTTACGTTAGGTGTAATTCGGAAAAATGTTAGTTTCAGCTCATGGAAGATAAATACTGCAATAGGAGTGCGACACGAGATCTCATGAATTTAAACCTCATTCCGCGTGCAAGTAATCGAATTGTCATAACAGTTTACAAATTCAGCATTTGCATGATTAAAACTTTTCTTCCAAATTCTTCTTGGCTTTTAAAATTCTCTTCGATTATTTCCGTGACAACGCGGACAGTCTCTATAGTCCTGAGTCCTTATTATTCGAATTTTTCCTGTATCACATTTTGCCTCAAACTACCATGAGTTAAAAGTCCTAGCCCAATGATACCAGTAAGGAATTTAATTTCTCCCATGTTTTATTCAAGTTTAATGAGATTTTTTTTTGTTCCATTGCATTGGCTATTGGCTCGCTCAAGTGAAGAGTAGCATAAAATTTAGTTTCAGGAATAGTGGTATTTATGTGAAGTCAACTGCAAGTGTTCGTGCAAAGGTATTTTTAAACATTGGCAGTCCCGTGTTACCTAAGGTGTTATTCTTCAAAATTCTTCAGTAATGCAGGTTCAGACGATATTGATTTTTAAGCCGGACTGAAGAAAAACTGATGCAATATGGAGGTTGTCGCAATCAATTTACTTCGTAATTGCGATTGTGTCACGAAACAATGAATTTTTGTGACTCGAGCGAAACAGTGACTCGAATACCCCCGCTTTTGCGGTTATGGAAAAAATAACAAGGCAACCCAAGAACTGTCCCCCTAAATTTCATTTCTTTACTTTTAGTCCCACTTATACACATTTTCAAGGTTAAATCGCCGAAATGAAAAACGAGTGCAAGAATCTACTATCCGAATGAAGGAATTTTGCTTGGCAAATGTGCATTCGCAAGTCGAGATCCAAAACGCATAAACAAAACAACTTTTCTACAAAAGCAGATGGGAAGAGACTCAGTTGGAAGTTAAGGTTGTCGAATATTTAGCCGAATAGTACCGCATGGAAGAAAGAGAATAACGCCATAGCGGAAGTGTTTTCCTTCTTCAAATTAACCTCACCAGTATATCATCCATTTCTGTACTTCCCACAGACACGAGCTTCTCATTCCTTGATTCGCATACCGTTACTGCTTGGGCCCATGGGGTCTAAAATTTTTATCGAAGTTACTTAACTTTGCGTATAATCTGCGGCATGGCTTTAAATTCGCTATTAAAATTGGAATTGCATGCAGGAAAAATAATTGTTTTTATTAATATTTTCCTTTGTTCGTGACTTATTTAAATTATTAAACGAAGAGTAACTTAATTTATTCTTCACATGCGCATCCGGAATATAAAATACGAGTCCATGTAATTCCGCTTTTTCGTATGTTACAGTTCAGAATACCCCAAACTATCGAACCTACTCTAACCAATACGACATTTTCATCCTTCCTTTTTTTAAAATAAATGTTTAAATGGAGGTTTTATTGTTTTCTTTCTCAAACAGATTCTTTCAAATCCACCTCAATTCGGTTTTGTGGCTTTGTTGTGGTCTGCGTGCCAATTCAATTGATTCCATCAATCGGTGGATTTCAATTGTACGCAGACTACGTCATTTCCTAAAAACTAACGAAATAATGAAAACAGACATAATGGGTTCTTACCTATTGTCAACCCGACTTAATTTCCAGTGAAGATTCAATACTTAGGCATTATCTGAAATTTAAAAATCTTCAGAAAACTCCGTGACTGTTTTTCATTGATTCCAAAAACCTTCACCAGAGAAACGGTTTCGTTAAGAGGTAGAAAATTGTCACCTGAAGTATAAATCTCTATTGGCCCTTCAGATATTATAAGGACAGAAACGGATTCGATTAAAAATAAAACAAAGGAAGTCTGCAATATTCCTTATTCGTAATAGAAACGGTAACACGTTTAAGATTTAATCTTCGTCAGAATGATAAACGTGTAAAATCCAAAGTAATCATCGACTACGTTCGAATCTTCTTTGTAGCTTGGTTGTGTCTTGTGTGTTAATTCATGAAAAACCATCTCTCGCGTGGATATCAATCTGCATTGATGTAACCTTCGTGTAATTAACACAATTAATAGGATGCGAGAGTGTAATTTTGTTCATCAAGTATTCATACTTAATATCCAGCTTGGACTAGAGCTCCGATCAGGCCGGGCTGGCCTGAAAATTTCAGGTCAGGCCAGGCCAGGTCAGGTCAGGCCTGCCGGCCTG
>JAHZMX010004499.1:0-11063 GCA_027743895.1 Seira musarum
ACTTTTTGCACTTTGCATTGCCTACATTTGTAGACTAACGAAGGATAAAGGGATTGATTTATTTGGCAAGTTCAGAAAAAGGAAAATGTTTCGAAGCTCACGCTCAAACAAGTCATAGTCATAGCCATAAGATGTCATAATCCAAAAGACAAATGAAATTCAAGGAAAGGTCAGGGGAAATAAACAAAAGAGAGGAATTAAGACGGACAAGGTGAGAAATGTCCGTACTAACGAAATTGATATGATAATGAGTACGATTGTTTCATAATCGATCAAAAGAACATACATAAATTTTTAAATCAATGAAAAATCATTAGAAATAATCATCATGCCTTAATTCGGTAGCATATCGTGAAATTAATTTCTCTCTGGAAAATCTAAGAAAGCCAATATAGGCTTCTAACGGCTTATCATTACCTTTTTACATTCTATTACAAATGGCAAGCGAGTAATTAGTAATTAAGAAATTACGTAACAGATGTTGATTTAGCTACACAGTTCTCATGGCTTATTTATCGACGATTTAAATTGCGGACACGGTATTACATGAAGTAGCATTATTATTCCAATTTTGTGGCGACGTAAAACTTCATTAAAGCCATTATTGCATTGTTGCACTACACATACACGCATACTTAGGTATGCACAATGTAATCTGCATTGTATTGTTTTGTCTAAAACCGATTTAAATATGTTTTCGCAATTCACATAGGTACAAACAAACCTTTTAAGTTGCAACTGTAAACTTAGTTCACAATCATAACTAATCAGTATCAGTACTGAATACATTTCTTCGCTTCTTTTTCTTCAAAGAATGTGGAGGATCACGAAATTTTGCTTATTTTGGTTTGACTGACACGCATAATAAGATTGCTCTCACTTGCAAAACGCAGGAACGTTATTCGTCGTCGTCGTTTTTGTTCTGTAATGTAAATTGTAATGATTGTCTCGTATCGTGGTGTGGTGGAGTTAGATGAAAGACAAAGTTGGTTAGCTGTAATCTACTTAGACTTGGGCAAAGTCTGCACAAGATGCTTAGGTATGTTCATGTTCGTGCAATTTTCATCAACCGGGGTTGAGTTGAGGCTTATGCTTTAAGGCAAAGTCATCGTCATCATCAGAATATTAAATATTTTTATTGCTCATAACCAAAAATGCGTGAAGTCCTCTAAAATCGTTGACTGATTGAGCGTGATGCGATCGAATCGAAGAAAATCCCAAAGAAGTGCATGTTTGCAATTCATTACTCATATTTGGTACTCGGTACATTACACCACACAATTATTTTTTGCATGAAATCACTGAAATTTGTTTTACCTACTAAATGCCTTCATTAGAGCCATAGTGTTCCTTACTTACCTGTTATCTTTACACTTCATCGTCATCGNAAAATCGTTGACTGATTGAGCGTGATGCGATCGAATCGAAGAAAATCCCAAAGAAGTGCATGTTTGCAATTCATTACTCATATTTGGTACTCGGTACATTACACCACACAATTATTTTTTGCATGAAATCACTGAAATTTGTTTTACCTACTAAATGCCTTCATTAGAGCCATAGTGTTCCTTACTTACCTGTTATCTTTACACTTCATCGTCATCGTCATATCATTTCGTGTTGAATTGAATGTCTCTATTTGAGTTTCTTAGCCTGAGCAAAAGAAAAATTTGTTAACATGCAAAAGGGACAAAAAATCGTGGTAAATGAGTTTGCATAAAAAATCTTTCAAGCTTGAGCTGAGCTTATTTTTTTTGTTTACATTATCACATCACATCACATTCAAGAAAGAAATTCTAGACTTGGCTGTGCTGTACCTCTTCAGAAACGGGATATGTCGGCTCTGTCCCAGTCTCACTGTCAGTCCCGGTGAAGGCATTTTTTGTGACTTTATCTATGAGCTCAGCTCAACATCAGCCAGGAAGCATTTTTTTTTCATCGGTTTGAGTTCGGTTACGGTACCGAAACAAGTACTTGCCAAGTCTTAAAGTAAATAAAATATTAAAGAAAACCTTTTTTTGTAGTTTTGTACTACATTTAGGATTTACATACATAAAACAATGTTTGCATTGCCGTTTGCCAAGATAAAACATTGTTGCACTTGTTCTTTTATCCAAAATTTTACAAATCAGTTAGTCAGCCAATGCAATTTGCATTAGTCTCAGATGCAGATGTGATGACTTGTCAGAATTTTACAAAAACAGTATCTAATTGTCTAATTTACATGGTTTAATCTGTAAATGGCTCTTGTTTATAGTATGTCGCAACACAAAAAATGACAACTTCATTGATATTGACGAAATCTGATTTGCTTGAATTGAAATAAAATTTACAAAACCTTGTATTGAATCGAATGAAATAACGAAATCTTTTCGCATCATGATGTGACTATTGATTGCGCAAGCAAGAAACAGAACGGTACTAATTACAAAACAATTTATATTTTATGCATTTGGCATGCTTTCATTTGAGCATTGATTATTTTTTAGATATTTTTAAAACATGTCGCTTTTCATTATGTGAAGTGAAGGTACTGTTACAGCGAAGAAGAGTAAATCGTGACGCATTGCACTTTATTTTAAGGAAGAGTGGGGTATATTATGTATTTATTTTTAGAACAAAGTACATACCTGGTACTTTCGATTGATTCCCATCATTTTCCAGGAACCTGAAAAAGTGGATTATAGTGCGTGGGAGGAAGATTGAAACTGAAAGAATACTTCAGTTGTATTCTCATCCACGTCGACAAACAAGTCGTTAATGTTTTTGAGGTTCTGAGAATTGCCGCCCACAACTTTTTACAATCCATCCAAAGAGTGGATAATGCCCAAATAATTGGATTGAATGAAGGACTTGTGACAAGAATAGGACATTAGCCTTCCCATTGCAAGTTTGAAATAAGTTGGAAGTTTGAACTTTGGAATCACAGTCAATATGATGCTCTGGTGGTTATTGTATGTTAACTATTTTTAGCATTTTTTTAAACATATTTTTAAAAAAATTAATACTATCAAGGCAAATAAGATATACCTTTGTTCTTCATTTTTACATTGAATTTTAAGTACAACAAAGAACAATCCACGTTTCAAATTCACATTATTTGAATTATTTAAGTACGTGGAGCAAGAAAGATGAGCAAATTCTCTGTCCATTTTTTTCATGTTATGAATGAATCTTCTCAATTTGATCTACAATAAAACATATATTTCATTTACTTCAATCTTCTAAACGCATCCTACACAGTTTAATGATATGAATCTAATAGTACCCTTTTCAAAAGCTACACTTTTGATAAACTTGATTAAAATCAAATCTATTCATTTTCATAAAAATCTTTGCAACTGACTATGAGTCGAGTAAAATATCTACATTTGTTTTTTTTCTGTTCAATGAGTGATGGGTAAGCATCCATGTAAAGTGCAAAAGTGCATTGCAATCATTACAAAACATTTTTTGCTTTGGATTTGCCTGCAGCTTCTGTGAACTTTTTTTTAAATTACTCGCTCCCACACTTGCAGCTTCTGTATTTAAGCGCTAAAATATATTTAATTAATCGACCAAAAGACTTTTCAAACAATTTCCTGAAAAGAAGGTCCCTACTCATCGTATAAGAAGTTTTTCATTTAAATTCAATTTAACTTTGTCTTCGAGTGGCATATGCCTTTCAGAGCGAGTGTACTTACCTAGTCCAATATTTACCTCACGCTCGTCCAAATCTTAATTCATAATTCAATCGTAAAATGCAACAATGGATAAGATTAAACAGGGTAAATTTAATTTTAGTTCATAATTCAACTGGATGTACCTATTCACCTCTGCCTCCCTAAAATTTTATCTTCGCGTCAGAAAATTAGTGGCGGTGACGTCGGTTGTACAATCTTATTTTGAACTTAAATCATATGTAGAAAAATATAGAACAGAGTTAAAGAAAGGCTTTTGTGCGTGTATGTACAAGTACGCATTTCATGCTTTAGCTTTAATACATTTCATTTCAACAAAAATACCTATTCTCTCTAACTCATTTGGCGTTTATTTATCCTTGAGTAATCAAATAATATTATGAATTATTGTTACACTGTTCACTGGCTCAGCAGTTAGGAATGCCAGGTATGGTGGGTGATGGTGAGATACAGTTTTTATGAAGTATAAAACGCTTACGTTGTACTAGTTTGTTTAACGAGTCGCGAAATATAATATATTACTTTGAAAAAGTCAAAGCGATGATCATGATAAAATAGTTATTTTGAACATGAGATTTTTTTTCAAAAATTAGAATGAGATGATGAAGTATGTTTTGATGATCTTGAACAAATCCATGTTTTTGTAGATTTACTTCTAGAAGCTACAACATGTCTAGACCTAAAAGTATTTGAGATTTGTTCACACACGCAGAAATTACAAAAAATGCTCCTTCTTATTGCACTATTTTTAAGCATTTAAACAGCAAAAAATTTTAATAACTTTTGTTTGTGATGCGAGCATAAAATTTTAGACGTAGGTGTGTGTTGAGCTTATGGGATTATGATTATGAATGCTTTTATTATAATAATAACGAGCAAACCTAAAAAGCAAACTAGTCAAGCTCAAGCACAACAAGATCTTTGTTGCGACTCGACTCCTGCAAGGCGATAAAAAATAATCGACTTGATTGACATTGATTGTCCGCCTGAGTAAATTTAGTAATGAGCTTTAAACTTTAAGCCAAAAATCGTTTAATCTTGAACTGCAAAAAGGAATGAATGAATTACAATGATTTTTGGAAATACAAAAAAATAAGTAGGAAATGCTTTGAGGCTTATGTCATTGTGATAAAAAAATATGCTTGTTTTCTGGCTAATGTGATTAGCAATTATTCGATTTAAAGTTTAGCGAAAAGGGGGAAATTGAAATAAATGTGAGTACTGGGCATGTGCAATATGAGTTTGGATAAGAAGTTTGCTTTAAGCTTAGAAAATGAAATAATTTTTGGAATAATTTAAGATTCGCATTGCTTGAGCAGTTTGATTCTATCATGGATATTTTTTTTCCTTTTGCGCTGATAGTTGATGAATGTGAGATGAAGGTCGGAAACATGAAAGGATTATGGCATTGTATTTGTCTAAAAATTAGATGTAAATGAGAATAAGCTATTATATTGTAGTGATGGTGATGTAGGATTTTGATGATGAATTTCCTGTTTGGTTTACAGAAGTCGCCGTGGAGTTCCGTACACGTCGGAAGAGGAACCGAAAACGTGTTGTGGGATGTCCGCCTCCCAAGCAGTATCAATTCGTTGGTTTATCATTGTGATCGCTGTGATTGGAATCTGTTGTACACTGGCTGGGACGGCGCTGGGAGCAGCTCGCTCTGCGGGAAAGGAGCATTTAACCTTGTCATTGCTTATGATTGGTAAGTTCCAATAAAAGCGCAAATAAATTCTTCAAAAGTGGAAGTTTAAAACCATGTATGACATTTTTAGGCGTAGGGGTGCTCCTTCTTACGGTTTCAGCGGTAGCTTGGCGGTTGACAGCCAACGAAAGTGGATCTTCATGCCGTGCCATGCTAGGATTTGCTCGAAGTGGTAGCTCACGAGGTGATGGTGGAGCCGAGCCCAATAGGAGATTTGTACCCAGGCTTCCGCCAACCTACGGTCGACCACATCATCCTTATGCCGGTATAAAATTCACCGTTAATACGCACGACTTGCAAAAAAATATTTTCATTGAGTCATGTTGTTCTTGTCATGATTTTCGTGCCTCATGCTGACTATTTTTCTGATTTACTCTAATCCAACGATTGCTGCGTTAGGCTCACAGGCAATGGGACATGGGCCAGTGACAATGCTGCCGCCTCCACCGTATCGTCCTTACAGCGCCAACATGAGGTACATACTTAAAATATTTACTAGGCTTAGTTATTATAAATTCAGAAAATAATTAAAATTATTTTTCATAGAATGCTCCCACACGCCAGAATAGTCGAAGACTACAGTCGACCCCCAAGCTACAGGAGCCGTTCCTCAGGAAACAACACAGGTGGTGATGGTTCTCCCGGGAGCCGTCCTTCCTTAGACCCGAGCGTAGGCCACAATCATCACCATAGTCACTCCCACCATTTAAATCACCATCACATCATAGAATCCCCGATGCACTCCAGAGATCCATCACTTTTAAGTTACCTCAGTCAGCAGTCCGTAGATAACATGTCGGTCGTCTCGGGTCACGTCACCAACCCTGCAACCACGACAGCAACAGTTGTCACCGTTGTTCAGGCCGTCTCCGTCGGAATGGACATTGGTCTGGGCTCTACTCTCGGGCCTCCGTACGACGCCGATGATGATGGAAAGGGTCTACCCTCACTCGAAGCTGTAGACGACAAGTCCTGTTACGACCCTGAGGAAAGGGACAACAAAGACGGGAATTTGGTCCGCATAGTGCAAACAACCGATTCGAGTCAAGTGATAGGAAGAGAAAGTGTCATAGTGACTGTCTCGGGTGGCGGTGGTTCGAACGGCGTTTGGGACGCTTACCATCACCATCCCGCAGCAATTACCTACGCTACGAGCGGGACCTCCAATAACAATAATAGCAATAGCGTCAATAATCACAGTAGTTCATCAAATAATAATAACAATAATAATGTAATGACTACAACTACCCCCATCACCAGCGCCACCTCGTCAAATGAGAGGGACCAAAGCACTGGAAACGGTGGTGGTGACAGGAGTGGGGGAGGAGGAGAAGTGCAAATTCTTGCACATCTTTGATTCTTCTAGCCATATTAGTAATCCTATATTTAGGCGACTGTATTAATTAATTATCTAAGATTTAAAATCATCATGAGCTGATTACTGTTTGATGAACCGCTTAGCATTTTTTATTTTCTTGTTGAGGTTTGCAAAAACAATGAGGTTTTAAAGAAGATCGTTATAATTTCTAATTGTTAATTTACTACGTTTTGTTGTCCCTTTTTCACATACAAACTATAAATAAATTAAGTTTGTATTGTAATGAAATGAGATGAGATTTGAAGTCTCAACACTTCTTCTTGAAAAGACTTGATTAATTATTGCTTCTAATTGTTAAGTTTTTACACGAGAAACTTCTTCCCGTATAGCCAAATGAGAGTAGTATTAGTTCTCTTGCATTTTCAACTTTTATTATTCATTTTATTTTCTGCCTCTACAACAAAGAATCAGATCAGGCTGGACCACTATAAAAGATTGGAATAAAAATATGAATTTCTGACCGGTATACGGATTTCCGAATAAAAATCGGCTTTAAACAGATATTTTAAAAAATAAACTGTTTTACTTATATTTTTCTGTCCGAAAAAAAATCTATGAAATAAAATTACATTATATGAAATACGATTTTTTAAATTAAGGAAAAATTATTCAGCTGTATTCTATCAGGTCAACCCCTCACCAATTACAATAATGAATCTTGTAAAACAGTCATAGATTAAGATGGAATTAATCGATGCAATGCAATTTAAAAGAAAACTATTTGTCTGTTGTAAACTTAAGTTATAAGTAAGTCTTAAAGAACACTTAACCCTGAAAAAAAAGAAAGATTATATGAATGCATTATGTAAATAGGGAGAAGAAATACGAAGTGATTTTTAAAGAAGCTGTACTTTTACGGTTTAATGTTTAATTCAAAATAAATTCGGTTGAAATCTTTTTCTATTATGATTTGAGTACAAGACCCAAGCAAAGGAAAAATAATGATTTGTATTTCAGTCAACCAACTTGTCAACCTGAGAATTAGTAATCGAGCAAAGTTTAACTTTTCCTTAAACTTGGGCAGGTCGTAAATGACGGTTTATGGTTTTATATAATGTTACATACACAGTCAGACGAGATTAAGATTGTTTGTGTAAGGAAAGATCTGTATGTTTTGTTCAAATGCAATATAAGATTGTCGAATGATGTTCATCTTCATAAATCCCAATATTTTAAATACAAAAATTATTGTTGTTCTTTGTTTGTACCATCTCGTGATAAAAAATCGACGAAACTTTTGAATAAAAAACGTTTTATTTGTACAGCAAAAATACATAAAAGTGAAATTTTTGTTTAAGTGATTTGGATTCATATTGTTTGAATTACGCTCAAGTTGTTTTATCAATCTGAATTTTTATGCGATATACGACACTGACAAACTCTATATTCTGCTCGAATTCTTTCCTAAATACCGTAGATAATCTCAGTATGATGATAAAGCAGCTAAAGATCGCAATAGTGATAATACATATTCACATTCACACTGCAAATCCGGCAGATTTTGCGAAGGTAATAGCAAAAAACGAATTTAGAACTGGCTTCTCGCGAATTAAACGTTTTGCTAGTGACGCGTTGTGATATTATATTATTATCTCAAATCAAATGTCAGTCGTGTCATATACATTTTTGCCAAAGCTTGTTACTTCAAGCATCAGTCTATACCCTATACACCCTTTGCCACAACAAACAAAACACTTCAATTGTGTCAGGATTTAGAATGGAAAGACACTCAAAGAGTGGACAACGAACGAGTTTGGTTGTGCTTCATATGGTTAGAATTAGACTTGACTTCTTCAAAATTGCACATGCCAATTGTATGTTATACATTCATTGCAGCGCTTATGAATAGGATTGCAAAAGTTGTCACAGGAAATGTACCTACCTACTCTTCCATACTTCTGAGGCACCCACAGAAAGTTTATCAAATATAAAATCTTTTGTAATGTTGTTTTATAGAAGTCTCTTAATGAAATCGCCCAAATGCCGCTTGAATTATAATCCATTCCTAAGCACGAAATTATGTTATTCAAAAGTTTGGCACATGAAAAGGATTGACTTTGGCTGAGGTAACTCTAATCTTCGGAAGCATTTCATGCATAAAGTGTATTTGCGCACGCATTAGCCATTATTTCACGGAAAATAATTCAGCACAGTTCAATTTATTGCAAAAAGTGTAAAAGTTTTTTTATTGCTAAAGTGCACACCAAATACAACACAGTTTGTTTTCATCGACTGCCAGAGTAAGTACATGGAAGCGTATGCTTTCCTGTATGAACTTGCCTGAAGAATCGAATTCATGTAGATAGATTGAAATTTAATTGCTACAAAATCTGGAGATACCGCATAAAAGGTAAGATAACAAGTGAAATGGAAAATTGATTTGGATTCATTGTTTTGTGATCACACCAATTATACATCTGATGGACTGATATGTATAGGTTATATATCTAAATACTGCTTAAATAATAAATAATGTAGGAATTCTGAAATTCATTGAAGCAAAATAATATATTGAAAACTTACTAAATGTTGCAGTTGTGATTGTGATAATGAGACAGTTTTACTAAATTAAAAAATCGGAGAGTGTGTTCTGTCAGAAGCCCAATTGGAAAATGACGGAGGAGAGAAATAGTAGAAAAGAGAGTGGTACGAAAAATATTTAACGAATTTATTTATGACCATTTCGAAAGGTCAAATGTTATAATTAAACCGTTTTTGTAGACACATCGTCGACAAATAAGATTATTGTAGGTACTGTGGCAGCAGCATTTGGAGCTGGAGTTCTAGTTGGGGCAATTGGGGCTGGTGCTCAAAAAATTCTGAATAATCAAAGTCAGCAACAGAGCAGCACAATGGGTAAAAATGGAACGGCCAACAACACTAAAACTACAACACCTCAGAATTCCAAAAGTGGAAGTGGGGCAAATTCATCAACACCTACTCAAAATCGACCTCAGGTTGTCCAGAGTTCCGGGCCAAAGAAGGTCCAGCCACTAACTTCTCAAAATGCAAATGTAACTAAAGCACCAGCAAACTCTTCGCAGGTTACTCCAAATTCAAAGAATGTGAAGCCGCAGAACAATGAAAAGAAAGCCACAACACCAACAGCAGTCCCAAGTCCGAAAGGCAGTGCACAAGTACCAAAGCCGTCCCAAAATTCAAAAAATAAATCGCCTAGTCCAGCTCCATCCACTACCACCAGAAGGTCTTCCTCTACTTCTGATCAAAATGGAAGAGGTATTATTATATTTCTTGCTTAATTTTGAAAGCGCTTGATGCGTATGAGGTCACCACAAAACATTTGGGAAATTTCAGTGAACAACAAATATGAAGGAAGGTCATCTCCTACTCCAAGTGTGTCATCCACTGGTAGCGTTCAAAATCAAAAATCGTCCTGCTGTCAAGTTTACCGTTTGACAAATGCAAATGTATGTATACATAATATATGTAACATGTAGGATTTGTATTTGAATAAGTATTGGAATTTGCCGATGTAAAATGTAAATTATTTTTATTTAAAATCTAGATAATAATTGCAATTGATGCAACCAAGGACTTTGCTGGAGGAATCCTGGTTCTTCCTAACACTCAGAGAATTTATTTCTACTGCATTAAATGGGCATCCTTTTTTGATTTTACGAAAAATGGCGGAGGTGAAAAACCTGATGTAGTAAATGCCGCTCTATCCATTGAAGTTTTTGGCCACTACATACGGCATTACCGTAAGCTTCACGTTGGAACCAATCGAGCTGAGATTGTAGTCAAAACCAGCAGCAGATTTTGTTTAGAAAATTCCCAAACAAGCAAACTTTTTTCCAAGGTGAATACTAAATTGAGAGACAGTCAAGGTAAATGGGAACATGTGAAGCCAGATGATGATTATGTAAGTACTGCCTTTAAATTGTCAAGAGGTAAAGGGAATTTAGATGCTCCTGCGAGTTTAGAGTTACTCACAAACAGAACAAACATCTCAAAGACTGATTTGTCTGTATTACATGCTGTTGCAATCATGATTCCTGAACAAATTGTCAATAACTGAAAGCTAAGAATGTTATGGCGTAAAGTGCCTTTTCAGATATTTGCATATTTTTTTTGGAAGATGAGACTTTAAATATAATGGGAAAAGTACAGTAATGTAGAGGAAAAAAATTTAGAACCTTAAGAAGTTTATGTTCAATTATGAAAAATGTTAGCATAACAAGCTATACAATGTGATTTAAGATTTAAAATGACCAATTTTCTCATTTTATTTCCTTACTATCTCAATTTATGTGTGATTGCATTTTTCGTTTTTATT
>JAHZMX010004500.1:0-12251 GCA_027743895.1 Seira musarum
TTTCAGAAAAACCGGGAAAGTCAGTAATTGACAGTGCCCGAAAGAATCTTATAGAAAATGCATATAACTGCATCGAAAAATTGTAAAATTGATATAGGTTGTAGAAAAAAGCTTGCTTATTATTACGATGTACGGCTTAGGTAAAGAAAACGAAATTTACCATACATTTCATACGTATTTAGTTTCTCTGAATAATTATTAAATAGCTCTTACGAGCCATATTTTAAAGGTTAACCAATCCCTTAGCCTAGTAAAAAAGGTAGCCTATTGACACTCTAGTTTATACAAAGTACTCAGATTGGCTCTGCTTTTACAAATAAATTTTATTTCTGAATGCTGGGAGAATTATTTAATTTTTTCATCAAATTCTACATAGCTTATCATTGCAATTTTTCTTTGTTCTTGAAGAAACCTACTTATTTTTCTTTTGCATTCGCTTTTAATATTGTCTACGTTGTCAACATGGTAACATATTCACCGTCATTCATCATTTAAATTGTTTGATGAGTAAGCACAAATCAATTGTTCTCAATTCTAAAGACTCGGTGTACTCCATTCTTACATTCTTCTTGCTTACATGGTTCATTCTTCTGAATGAACCAAATCTATAGCTTGCTGGGCGAAAGGACGCAATTTCTTTCGCCCTCATTTTTGTACATCTTTTTCGTCTTTGCAAATTATTTTGAAATGCCCATGTTCGTAAGAGTTTTTTTGTTTCTTCATGTGGATATTTGACCAAAGGCAATGCAAATAAACTAGTAGAAATCTGCTGCATGGATCCGGCTGCTATGCATATGAAAAAAGGAAGCGCGAGGAATTCATAAGCATTTAAAGCTACACATGTGAAAAACAAGCCATACATATACACGACTACCAAGACTGCAGTGATTATTTTGTCAAGATTGTAAGCATAGAATGCTGTTAGTACCGCGTAAGCTCGGTACAACTCGCAAGCCTTACCCAAATTCCTTTCTGAAACCGCTTTAATGCCATTCAAAATTTCACATGAGTATGAAATAATAGAGAAGAATTGATTCGTCATGATGGAAATTGGTTTCATGACCTCCACAGAAGTGATGAGAAACCGTACAGTAAGCAAGAACAAATAGCCCCAGGAATTAATTAGCGGAAGCCAGACTTTCCTTGGGATAGAATGGTAAAGAGTGCCGGTAAGTGGGTCGATGATATATCCTATTTTGATTGCGTACGATAAGGTGGGAGTAACAATGTGGCCACACGCTGGCATCCAAATTGCTGTAGAGCATGCTAAAAGACCAAGCATTCCGTTTGCATCCAGTTCTTGCTTCAAGAACAATGGGATAGCTATAATGTAAAGGTAGAGAAAAATGAGACAAAATAATGTTCAATCAATTTTGTTGTTCGGCTGAGGTTAGATATATTCTGGCAAATATGGCAAACCAAATGTTAAAATTATTTTCTCGCAAAAATTAACAAAACCTTTGGATCACAAATGATTAAGGTCGCTGATCACGAAACTGTGGTCAGATCTTTACACGGTTTATGTAAAATTTTTGCGGAGAAAATATTTTTGACAGTCAGTTTCCCAAAAATATTCAACTCCATCAGTACTTCCAGCGTAAATACTTTTTTGAATTAGTTTGTTGCCATCATTGATGGTTAGTAGCCTTACCTCTTAACAAAACCTTGAAGGCTGGAGGCAAATTTAGAACATCCCATTCTCCTACTTCCGTTGTAACAATATCCAGTGTTTGCCGCATATGATTGAACGAATTCAAAATACTTTCTCGTCGCCTAAATAGCAGCCAATCGTATAGAAACATTCCCCACCACAGTTGACCGAAAATTGCCGTGAAAGTAATATACGCAAAGGAAGCGTTTCCAGAGTAGTTTACGTATTCTTGGTATCCAGAAAATAAGATGAGAAATAAAAACAAAGTGTAAATTGACCATCGGCATGCCAAAACAAAATAAAACCGGCGTGTGTTTTGCTCCAGAATAAATGTGCCCTTTTCTCGATTCCATTTTATAAAGTACTTAAAACCACTAAGAGGGATTAGAGAGTAAACTTTGTTTTGCAGCTCAAAGGAATACAACATCAGAGATGTGGCAAACGACATTTTGAATTCTGAAATTTTTTATTCTTCTTCACATCGCCTTATAAAACTCTAGAGAACGTTTTCAGCACTTAAGTAAGCGCATATATTCTTATTTGAAATTAATGGATAATATTAAATGTTTCAATAAAAAGAAAAAAAAATGTTTTTCTTAAAATTGAGAAGTGACAAAATAAAGGTTTTATGCAATGTTAGGATGACGAATAAAGTTAATTTTTCATTGGAGTGTAAGGGGGCTCTAATGTTTTGGCAGATTCTTCTGAGGTTGAAATTTCTGATCTTTTTTTAAAATTAAAAAAAGAAAAGGAATTTTTTTCTGATGTCAGGAATTTTTTCCTGATGTCAGAAATATCAACTTTTTTATGCAAAGCAGGCTTTAATTGTCATGAGATCTATACGCACTTATAATTTATAATTCCTAAGATTTCACTCGTCAAATAGTCGGTACGCATATATCAAACAGTCACATATTATGATGAAGCCGCTATTTAATTTTCTTTCAAAAGACTGTTTCTTACTTTCCTTTTTCGGACTCTCTTTTGCTTTTGGCCGAGCAGATCAGGGTTAGTAACAGTATTGGAAATTCAGTATTTTTTTCTTGAAAGAAATGTGCGGAGCTGCTTTTATCAGAGAGTTCGGGAGGAGGCTGCTTTATTTTCAAAATTAAAAAACTGAAATCGGGACGAGGCTGCTTTTTTTCACAGCAATATTTTACTTTTGTGATTCCTTGTGATACAAGTACAAGTTGCAGAAGAGATTGATGCATAGAGACAATAGAGAATGCTGAATAGTTACAACTGTTTTCTGTAAACCTCATGAAGTCTTCAAAGGTTGAAAATGTGTTTAAATGCGGGATTTTAATAATAATGGCTTCATAAATATATGTAAACCTCCACGTGCATCATCGGAAACAATTTTGAAATCCGATTGCTGATGACACAATTTAAATGCTTCCAGGTTCACACTTTTACTTATTTCACAGTGAAGCGCCAAATACCTTGAGGTGACAGAGTCAGGATTTCAATCAAATGCCCACTCTATTATTGCCTGGACCGCTATTTGAAGGAATTCCCCTTAAAAACAGAGACTTTAGTAGTACCAGTGATTTCATGTGAAGCTAAAGTTGTAATTGTAATGATTTTGAGTTAACTTTGCGTAACCCTTTATTTTAAGCACGCTTAACGTGAGCCTAGCAATTGTTTTAAGGTTTGAGTACGTAAGTACAATAACGAAGTTATGGTACATGAATAATATTCTAATAATATGGAAGGTCCTCCCAATGATTCGGCTGTTTCTTCTGACATCAGAAAAAAAGTCCAGTGGGGTTGAAATTTCTGATCTTTTTTTAGATCAGAAGATTCGTCCAAAACATTAGAGCCCCCTATTTCCTTCATTTTTAATATCTAAAAATATAATTCTTGCTCTGATATCAAAACCCAAATAAACTACTGTCACGTTATAGATTGACAAGATAACGCCTTTATAATGTCTTGACTGCAATTTAGTAAGTATATATTGGCATAATTTTGAAACATAAACAAAGAAAGAAAATTTGAAGGAATTTTTTTCCTAACTATAATTAAGATTGCAGACCTTTCAGATGATTGAAAAAGATAATTGATATGGTAATCATAGGAAACCAACTTTTTGCTAAGCATTGAATAAATTTAAGAAAAATATTTATGAACTCCTAATGTGAGGTTTGAGGTATATACAATGTTGTGTAGAATAAACTACATAGAAAAGTATAGAAAAAATTTTATGACATTCATTCCGGAATCCGAAGCCATTATTTTTCTTTGTTCATAACTTCAGCAACAATTTGAAGGATCTGGCCAGGGGTTGTGCAAACTCAACGCAAATTATAGCTTATGAAATACTTCTTGCAAGTTTTGTTACATTTATAATATTTGACCTTACGGGTTAATTCATTAATTAAAAACAAAAAGAGCTAAACCACGCACAGAATTATATTAATGTTTAGCTTTTAAGTAATTGTTCAGTTTCGAAATTTGAAAAAAGATCCTGTTGCGCAGTAAAGTTGATTTATTGCGGGCCACACTATTAATATAGTTTAGGTCTCACATGCTTTGATTTGATGTATCGACAATATGTTCTAGCAAAAAAATTGTTTCATCATAAGTTTTTAACTGAAAATTTAGGAAAAATTCAGTGATGTTAAACAGCCGTAAGGACGTAGCTGAAGGCTGAAAGGAGTTTTTCACGGCGAAAGAGTTATTGTCCCCAAAAATACTGCTTCAATGTCTGCTAAGTTCCTATCAGCAATCAAAGAAAACTGCTCCTTGCATTTGAACCGACGAATTCTATGCATGAAAGGCATTTCAACGAGCTTTAATGAAAAGAGCTTGAAGAGATCTGTCGAGAGATGTTACACATGTCCATAAAAACTCCAATCTTCGAGAAAACTATCAAAAAGAAACCTTTTTTAAGGAACTCTTGGAAGTTCCCGAAAAATTTTTGTACTATATATTACAGAGCTTACCGGTGAATGTAAAATGAAATGAAAATATGTTTGGGAAAAATTTGTAATTAAATTTAAAAAATTACTTTGTGTATTGGTGTATCCGGAAGTCAAACCGAAATACATTATAGTTAATTTCGTACATTTTGGTGTAATGGAAATTATTTTTTATTGTATAAACTGTTGGTCGTGAAAACTCTTTCGAAAAGTTTCCTCAAGGCCATTTATTCAAATATGCATAATGACATTTATATAAAGCAGCATGGATGAGGAAAACGGAACGATTGTTTTTGTTTGAGTCTATTGAAGCCAGCTTATCTCAAACTCTGTTAATAGTTTTATTTTTTCAGCTACGTGCGACGAAATTTCTTCAAAGAGTTTCATTGCCGAAGATTACTGCAGGTTTGTCAGTGCGAAATTATTTTTGTATATTTTTCTGTAAACTGCAAACTTCCACAGTGGAAATACCAAGTAATATTTATTTTCCACAAATAAAAGGCTTAAACCAAAGCCAACTCGCAAATACAATAAGTTTCGAAATATCATGGTGGTTACCTTAGCTATATAAAACGTATTTATTATTATTACAACTACCCAATCATAACTCAAGCTGTCAATAGTGCCCGTTAAATTAACGGGCACATCTAGAATATCCGAATCTACTTAATATCTGTTTTAAAGTATCATAAAATTATTTTTCCAAACTCCTACAGAAGTAAAGTCTCCACTCTTAAGATTGAAAAGCAAACATTAAGTAGGAGTGACATGCGTGATCCATTAAGTTTAGAGCATAGTGAGGTAAGTATGAAACTGTTGAAAACCCTATGCTCAACTTGTAATAAACATTAAAGTAATAGCGCTTAAATTAATCATCATCCTTTATTTGCTAAGATGTAATAGCAAAAGGCCGTATATGGTACCAGAGAAGGCGTGACTTGCTGTTATTTAGCACAAACGCGTTCCCAGAAATGCAAAAAAAATGATTTACACAGAACAAAAAGTTTTAAAACGGATATTTAGGGACGGCTTTTGGTATCTGAGACCACAGTATGGAAAACTGCAAAGTTTTCATGCATTAGCTGCCCGTATTTTCCGGATATAATCCACTACCCTTTCCCATAATTACGCGCAAAATATCTGGCGTCGTTTTATTACCTCCTATTACATCAAAAACGAAAAAAATAATGGACGAATATACTTTACAAATCCTTTTATTACAAAATGCACTAATTTACTTCTCAAAAAGGTTGCGTATCTCTTGGGGCATTGATTCCACTGGCCTGTGCATTGCTTAATTGCGTTATACGGAATGTTTGTCGTGCATTTGGTGCAGCAAATTAAATTGAAGTTCCCAAAAAATCCTCCTTCTGAACAATTTTTTACATTTTTCTTTATTGCAAGTAGTCTTCAATTCTTCCCTTCAAAACTTCATATGAAATCGTTGAGTTATGTTGATTTTACTTTAATACAGCTAACTACGTCAATTTGATTGATCCCCTGAGCTATAAACTAAAATTTGGGCAGGTGTTGCACTTATTCTGGGGCACTGAAAATTGCGAGTTTTCACAAGACTTTTGCTACACAGCAAATAAAGAGGTCCCAATACCAGTGCGCATGCGGGATAAACTCACAACTCATGCGTCTATGTATTATGCAAAATATCGGGCAAATTGAATAACTCTAGCAAAAGTACGAACGATTTTATTCAACATTGCACTTAATTTGGGACGCCCCCTTATTTAAACGTGACATTTAACTCTTCAATCATTTGATACAAAAAATCAGAAAAAGACTCAGGATTTAAATGGGCACGGAGGTAAAAAAATACTAAGAATGCTTTTTAACACTTACAGCATCGCTCAGATTTTAAATTTGAAACAACAATTTTGCTGTGCAATAAGATTGGTCCATTGCTGGATGCGATTTTAATATGGGTTAAAGCTCACGTGTTTGTAAATAATGTATTGACATTTTGATTCAGCAAAAAACATTTTACACGATTTTCTAATTAAAACTTTAAAAAAAATAATACACGGCTTGTAGAACTAAGTTACCATTTTACCTTACAATTAAAAGACTATTATTTTTTATAATTACATGCAAAGTGACTATTATTACTAGGCGGACAAATTAATCTATTTAACAATCATTTTATTTGATTTCTTAGTCTTGACGCTGACCAGTTTAAAAATGTACACTGTCTTGGTTTCTTGATACTTAGTGAGTTAATTTATGCGTTTGCAACTTTAAATTATTGTTATACACGTACGACTGATTGTAGTTATTTTCAATATAATCTGATGGTCTGAAAAATTTATTTCAAGCAAGCTATGATCGGCAAAATGTCGAGATGTTGTGGTAGCTTTGTAAACTAGTCACATCATCCCAATCCCAACTATCGGTAGCACTTGATTGCAAATAGTAGAGTTGCGCGGTTGTTGCTTTGACATTGATTAGGACTTATTATCTGGGTGACATTTACGTACTTCTTAATATCTGCAATAAATATTCCTGTTTTAGCTTAATTTATTTAATTATGTTAGACAAGTAATTTATATCAAAAATGTCACATAGAAGGCGTTGCGAATTGCTCCAGATTACTCACGCCAATGATAGAAAATTTGTAATGACTGTATGGTATGAGCTCTCCTGGAATGAAATTTTATCCCATTCATTTATGATGTAATACATTCAGCAGGAATACTTTTATTTCCTAATTTGCACAAGAAGCAGGCTTGTAGTCTGGTTCAAGTCAAACATGAGTAGATTTAAGGGTGTAGCCTCATCATAAAAATTTGCGTGTCCAATCATGATTCTCTGAATACGACATGATTTCACTAGTCGTCGTGTAAATCTATCAGACAGTCGTGCGCCTTTCAGAGTTCGAACTGCTTTTATTGACGCTTTGTACACATTAGACTTGATACCTGCGTCCAGCTCCAGACACATTACAATACCGTCCATAACCAAAATCGCAAAGAATACGGTTTGAGTCCATACAATTTTGTTGGGAAATGCGATAACGCAAAACAAACTGTAAATTGTGTGGAAACTTCCTGTGAGTGTGCATCCGGTTGTAATAACATGTTGATGGGTTCCATTGTAAATGTTTATCATCAACTCAATTTCCTTGTACATTTGCAATGCTTTTATCCTTTCTTTAATCGACCTTGCGGCAGAGAATTTTCTCTGGAATGTTCCAATATAATTTTGGAGACAGTTGCAGTACACGTACGAAAATAATACAAATTCCATGATGAAGTGGGAGAATGAGAATAGCCTAGACAGGACGGGTATTAGCGTTACCACGAGCTTTATGATTTGGTCAAAGTGTGGGACTGATATCCCACCAACTCCACATTCAGGAAGAATGAGGAAACCAAAGTTTGCGGGGTAGCAAGGATCCATGTAGATTAGTGCCATGTACAGAAGTAATATGACGGAAATGCTGTTGCGCGTGAAAAGGATGTTTTGCTTAACCTGCGGCCCGAGTTTGGGCTGCAAGGAGTTTTCTGGTGATCCTTGGTGATTGTGCTGTTGTGACTTTGTCCTTCCAGAATACAGCTGCAATAACACTTTGAATTGTTTCCTCAAGTAATTAGAGCTGCACAGAGATATGCCCTGAACCGAAATTTTCCTTCCATTTTACGATCTACTTCAATGCCGTTTGTTTCAGTTGCCTGAAATAATGTGATGGTTTGCTTCCTAACAAAACGAAGGAAAGCTAAAACATCTTTTCCTATTTTCTGGTTAATGAGCATTTTCATGCGAATAATTGTTTAACTAAACCACTGTTTTAAGAAGAAGAGAAAGCCACCTAAAGGTATTTTCAGAAGAAAACTGTGCAAAAGGAGTTGACCACTGGGAGGTTTTATAATAGAAAATGACATTAAGATTTCAGATGTTTTTCGGTCAGCCCAGAAAATGTTTAAACCTTTTTTAAGTATGTAGTAAAATATGTAGTAGTAAAATTACTGCATGTTCAATGCATGCCAAAAAGGCGACTTGATCATTCATAAAACTTGATTTGAGATAGACGAGACGTCAAAGTGAGTTATAGTGGTTCACTGTTTGTAAAAATGAATTGCTTTTGAGAGTCGCTACAAATGGGATTGATGTTATGGAAATGGAGTTTCACATATTCAGCAAGACTGGCGACAAACAAAAGCAATTTTTCTCAGAGCTCTCCCAGAAAGTATCTATAATTGATAGATTTCGAGAAGCATATGAATGGCTTTTTAGTCGCCCGTTTGAATCTAAATAATCACAAAAGTCCAGTATTTTGAATAAGTAAAAATTAGAGTTTCGCGTGGGTTGGAAATTCAGGAAAAGACATTTAAAAAATGCCTTTAATAGTTTCACTAATGGTATATCATGAAATAATTAACTCGGAATTCGTTCAGTTAGAAAAAAACTGATGCCAAAATATGCTAGAATATGTACATGTCCGAAGTAATAATGAACTATTTTTATGAATTCACTCCAAAACACTGGCGCCATAGCCCACCAGCAATGGACAAACAATACATTTTTAAAACTCATAAGTGGATCGTAGGCACCTCAAAGGTTTCGTAACTACCGTAAAAAATTAAACAATATTTATGTCATGTCTTAACAAAAAAAAAATTCGATGAGTGGTTGTGGTTCATCAAACTACAAAAATAATAAATAATCAACTCCAGATTTAGGCAATGGCATTCATTATGTAATTTCGCCAGATTCTTTTATATTTTTTTCAGCTCGGCATGTATTTTGACAGAAGGAACGTATGAGTGAAACTATTCGTTCCTTTCGGCATTTAGGATCTATTGATACACATATTCCATTATTATACATATACACTGTCCCAGAGTTTAAATGAACTTTGGAAAAAATGGAATTCCTAAATATATTTTTTAAACTACACAGAAACGACGCAGTAAAATTTATTGCCAATTGGATTTGTTGTTTATGAAGAACGCAAGGCGTACTTGTCATTTAACCAAAAGTCCACTTTAGCCATGACACTATGATCGAAAGCATTTAAGCAAAATCCATTTGAGCCAACGGAGCATTTGAGCAAAACCCATTTGAGCAAATACAAAATTTTGTTTAAAAAAAGTCAGTATTATTTCAATTAAGACATCCAAGGTAACATTTTAACCTGGACTTATTTTTCCCAACTTGGCATCTAGTTCCCTGCATTTTTTTATCACATTTCCTGCCTTTATCCTCTCAATTTCATTTTGTCATCAAAGTCATGTTGTACACCTCCACTATGTAGGATTCGATGTAGGAGGTTAAAAACAAGAACATTGTTTATTTCCATTTTTATACAACCCTATTTTAATAAAATGGTTATGTTAGAAATAAAGATGATGTAGATGCAAAGCAAACTGATATTGATTTAGTTTATTTTCATGGTTCAATTCTCACTCTTGATTGTAATAGAAAAAGATTGTTCCATCCTTTTAGTTTTCCTAAAAGAAGCACTCTTCACGTTTTCAAAACATGCTTTTCTCGTTGATTAATGAATACATGTATCTGGCTCGTTTCCATTGGATGGAAGTGGTCCGGTAATGGTATTTTTTGCTTTTCTCCTCATCGCTTCTTTCAAGCTTACCTAAAAAAATTGTATACAATGTAATTATAATTACAGATTAAATTTGCTTCATTAAGAAAAACTTAAATCCGGATTTTCCATTGACAATGTAGGTAAGTCTATCTCATTTCTAAACATTACCTTGTATCTCTCTGCTTCTTTTTTTGAATTATAACAAAATTCCAGGAAAGATACCATCATGGAAAGTACTAGTCCAATAATTAAAATGTAGAAAATCCCAGCTAAACTTCCTAAAGACAGCTCTTCATCCCCTGTCGCCGTTTCTTGCTGTTGAGTAAAAATGAAACTAATTCTAAATGCTCATCACTCAAAGTTTGTTAAATTCTCTTTAAGGTGGTTACCTTGTTTGTTACGTCACATTCAGATCTCTCGAACCACCATTTACTCTCTAATTTGCTTAGGATTCCGTTTTCCTTGAGTCTTAAAACCTCCAAGTTAATCTATTACCTTGTTTGTTACATCACATTCAGATCTCTCGAACCACCATTTACTCTCTAATTTGCTTAGGATTCCGTTTTCCTTGAGTCTTAAAACCTCCAAGTTAATCTGATGCCTAGAAGATTTTGCGTAGAAGAATTTTAGCTGTTTTTTTTTCTAAAAATATTTCTTCCAATCAAATTCTAGAAATTAATGTTTGACAAAGATATGGATATAATTGTAAATTAATGTACTGCGATTTTTTCTCCCAGTTTATAATTGTTACAAAAATGGAATACGTAATACACATATCCTTCTCAGCGGTTCTACCCAATAATCCCCCAATACACACAGGGTTAACTACACGCTCTAAAAGAGTGATAATTAAGTATTGGATTTGTCTCAAGCCTGCGTAAATATAAATGAATGAAACTTTATGAATAAAGAATCAACCAAAAAACCGCCACTAATTTCCTACTTTTATTACTTGTACTGTACTTAAGCTGTGTGATAAGCAAGTAGCCATCGATTTTGAAGCGTCAATATTAATTTAAATTGAATTGTTTGGAGGGGATTTAAGGAAGGATTCTGTCCAGGGGGATTATTGGGGAGGAAATTCTGTCCAGGGTGGAATTATTGGGGAGGGGATTTTATCCAGGAGGGGATATTGTCCAGGGGGATTTTTGACAAGGGGATTTTCAGGCGATACCTTCTCTGCCAGTCATTTCATCTTAATTAATATGTACCTTTTTTCTCTCGGACTAGGTTAATCCCATCATCATAGCTTTTGACGTTGAGTTGATTAGGACCACTCATAAACTCAAACATCCTCTTGTAAACGGGCACTTCAGATCTCTACAAGTGTACAAAGACTTGAGTGACATAAAAAACTGAAGAGTAAGTGTGATAAAATGAACACGTTAGAAAATTTAGGTAAGACAAAAGCTAAAAGAAAAACTGCACAACTAGCTTTGGGTAATTAAAAATTAATGGGTATTCCGGAAATAAATTCTTCTATGAAATATCTTATCTTTCAATTCTATAATCTGTTTTAGAGGGCAAAGTTACTTTCCACTTTTTCCTCGGAATCATTTATAAAATCAGGGATTCTGGTAATAATTAGGTTTTGCGGAAACAAGGAAGAAAATATAAAGTTTTACCCGGAAAAATTCGTAAGTAGATCCACCAAGTAAAGTCCCATACTGAATCTCCGATTGTTCACTCAAATCGTTTGCGGATCTTTTTGTAATGTATTAATAAAAATTGTTAAGATTAGACTGTACCAAGAAAACAGTGTCATGCAAAAAATACGGTGGTTTCTTGTTTAAAGGAATTCACTTTATTGGTAACACCATCCGGTTGACTGTCCTTACTGCAGCAAAATTTGCTGTGTAGGATGAAATCAATATTAAATTAAAGAACCACCAAACCGACCCAACTAATCTTCCACTGAAGGATCTACAAAGAAAAAAAGGAAAATCTAGTTTTTCGTATATTTTATCAAATATATTTCTGTTTTTATAAAAGTACTCGTCAAACCTAGGTATCAAATCGCTGCTTTGCTGGAGCAATGCTCCTAAGGAAAACCAAAGTGCATTGCCAAGGGAAAACTGATTATGGAGCATTCCCTCAGTTTCTGTGATCCATTCTGTAG
>JAHZMX010004501.1:0-10792 GCA_027743895.1 Seira musarum
CCATAAATTATCAACCACTTAATTTTACAACATCAAACTTGATTATTGGTGCCTCCCTTTCATATTTCAGGGATCTGAATTTTAAATTGGCATTTCTTTGTTTTCTTTGGCTACCAATTGGTATTAGTTTGCAATAAAATATGAGTGCTTTTTGGAATTTATACGCCAGTAAAAGCCTCTTGATACTTTTGTCTGTTGTTACTATCATGCGAATATCCTTCCTCTACTACAATGAAACTGAGTGCAATCTCACAAACACTGAAGATTCAGTTTTGTGCCTTCATCATCAAAAGCACAATGATTTGCGTCGTACCTTAAACGTCAACTCTAAAAGCGATGCAGCAACGATCTTGTATTGGACCAGATTTTTTAACCGGGACCCATGGAAGGAATACCTGAGTACAGTCAACCAGCTTGCTTGCCTCAAGGGATGTATATATACAACTAATCGAAACCACCTTATCGACAGTGACGCCGTTTTATTTCACGCCTTTGATATGTCGTACGCAAGTCAATTTATTGATACAGACGCTTGAAGAAGCAAAATTTTTATATTATTTGTGCAAACAATTTTTTATCGCACGAGAAATAATGCATAATAAGCAGAAAAGCAAATAATGCAAATTAAAGATTATGCGAGCGTTATTACGCCGGCGTATAAGCAAATACATACACAGAAATAAGTAATATTATATGTTTTGCTTTAACTTGCGCTGGTAAATACAAACGTTATTTAGGAATGTCTTTACTCTAAGGGGATTTTTAATCAGCCAACATTTTCCTCATTTTAGGCTGAAAGATATGCCCAAAATTCCGCCTAACGTTCGATTAAGGCAAGTTTGGGTGTATATCAATCAAGAATCTCCATCAACACATCCGCGTTCAGACCTTTCAAAATTTAACAACTATTTCAACTGGACCATGACTTACAGGTGGGGTGATACTCACAATGTAAAACCTTTTCTATTCTTAGACATTCTTTTTTTATATTCACAGACGAGATTCAGATATTCATCATCACTATGGGCAAATATTTAAAAGGGAGGATGGGTCCCAATCGTACAAGATACTAAAACCGAAAGACATAGAGAAAAAAACGAAGCTTGTCTTTTGGATGGTTTCTAACTGCAAAACGAACGGAAAGCGTGAGCTGCTAGTCGCTGAACTTAAAAAGTTTATTCCAATAGATATCTTTGGAGGATGTGGAAATTACTCCTGCAGTCGAAAAGACCAAGGATGTTTTCCCAGATTAACACAAGAATACAAATTCTACCTCTCATTCGAAAATTCATTGTGTGTTGACTACGTAACGGAAAAACTATATAATGCTCTAAAATACGATGTTGTTCCTATAGTTTATGGTGGTGCAGACTATAATCTATTTGCTCCTGTAAACTCAGTTATAAATGCAAACAACTTTACTTCTGCAAAGAGTTTGGCAAGGTATCTGATATATTTACATAATAATCCAGCAGAATATGTGAAATATTTTGAATGGAAACAAATGTATGCTGTCAAGAATGAGTCTGTAAACGGTGATGACCAATGGTGCAATCTCTGTCGGAAAATATTGCAACAAAAGAGAAATCCGAGGCGGAAGATTTACCATAATTTGTCGAGTTGGTGGACGTACGTTAGACTCAACAACACATACAGGACCTACTCTAAAAATTCTTCTACAGGCCAGGCAGGCACAGGAGGCACTGAGGAACATTTCATTCCGGCATGTAATAATAAATTCAGTTTTTAAAATGAAATACATATGGAACAGTAATGTTTCCAAGAAATTAACAGAAAATCAAATATATTATCATTTTTTTTAAAATAAGCAAGAAGAGTAATTTGTATGATCATTGATTTGTGCATGAATTTAATTTATTGCGTACATTTGCTTATCTTTGAAACACAAAATCATATATATACCTTGTTAAGAGAACGCTTTGTTAGAATGTCTTGGCTATGAGAAGATGTTATAAACATGATAAATCAACATTATTTACAGACTTATATCGGATGCTAATTGTTATTCACATCACAAGTTGCATGAAAGTTAACTCGTATTGTCAAAGAAATTAATAATGGAACAAAAAGGTACAAAGTCCTGTGTCATTCTCCAGAGCATCATTCGTGTCATTCAGTATATTGTCGTCGTGTTTTTGTCACCAAGAAGGTTTTGTATTATAAATGTATAATTATAAATAAAAAGACCTCTCAAAAGAGCTATCTCGTACTTTATTTTACGCAAAAAGTTTAACCGCTCGTGGCTGCTGGGGTTTTACGAAATTCAAGTTTCGTAACGAGTTGTAGTAATAAACAAAAATCACAATGTACTTAGTATTTCATGGGCGTTAGAAAGAAATTTCCAAAACTACAAATAATTTTAAACGGCTTCAGGTCATTGACCGCTTACGAATTTCCAAAGCTTAAGTAAACAGTCTGGCATGGTTTTAAATAACTTTCGAATGAGCCTTTGAAAGCCATATTACAATATGTTTCCTTTGAAAAAGTCCACGTCTGACCCTTCCGTTAATTTTTAGCATATTTGAACGAAAAGAAATATGCGTGACCTCTGGTACTCAAGGAACATTTGTTTCACAATTGAGGTCGTTTGGTGACAATCAAAAGTCATCAGCCGCATTGGTAGAAAGAGGCAGACAATAATGGATCTCCGTATTTTGCTGATGACGTCACTACATAATAAACATAACCAAATTTATAAATTATCTGATTTGATCTTACAATTATTGTGAAAAATTGAACTCCTGGCCGAAAATAAATAATTGACATAAAATGATTAAAACTGATCTAGTCAAATTAGACTAAAATGAGACTATGGGATTCCCTAATATTATGAATATCGATTGTAATGTCAATTTTAATAAAAACGGCGTAACTTAGAGAATATGTCAGTATTCAAACATTAAAAAAAATCAAATTCGTTAGCTTTGTGATGTTGTGCGCTAAGATTATTTGTAACAAATGCAAATATCTTAATTACTTATAATTTTATGTAGGTCATCAGTGAAAAGATCTTGTCGTATTGTCAGTACCTAAGGCAATTTTGACTACTACTTGTGGTATTTATGATTTATGGTCGTTATAGTCAGCAATATTTTTATTAATCTATTTAAAGTTATATTTAGGTCACGCTTCTAATGTAGTAGGAACAAGATCGTAGTTTTACGCGGAAATGTTTGATGAATACAAGTGATGTAAGTGCAGCTAGTGAAAAAGGATGTCGTAAGCGGCAAAATCTGCAGACTTTATGTGAGAATCAATACTGATTAATCATAAGACAATTTAATCGAGATTTATGTGAATTACTGGCTAAAGAGACCACAGTACTGTGTTTTCCACTAAAATAATCCTTCGCTTAGTTTGAATGCAAATAAATACATTTGGGAAAACTGAATATTGGCTTCTCAAGTAAAATCCTATTTCATCCATGTCGGATCCAGAAAAAATGAACAAGGTCATTTAGCTCTGAGATTACTATAAAAATCCAAACACATTATCGAGAAAGTCATCACTTCTACTTTTTCAAGTAGAAATATAAAGTACAACTTCAATAAAGGGAACGACTTCCATCATGCTAATAAAAAGCGTTATTGTAATCGCCCTTGTTTTGACGGTAGTGGGAAGTGGAGACACCGCCTGTAAATCATCGCCTCCAACCCTTCCTCCGGGTGGAAAATGTGAGCTAAGTACTTTTTATAAATCTTAGTTTTCTCTAACAAATTGCTAATATTAATTAGGGATACCAAACGAGGGATGCACCTCCGGAGGTGTATACTTCACGGCCGGTAAAGGAAGACAACGTTGTCACTGCTGGGGTCACTGTGGATACATCTGCGAGTCTGCTGGAGGATCCAGACCCGGTGGTGGTAGTGGCAACGGTGGGGGAAGTAAGGCGAATATTTTTGTGGTGTATCATTACAATTTTATTCAACTAAATTTAAGTTTATTTTTTAAGAACCAGGTCAAGGTGGAAGTCCGTGTGCATTTGGTGGGGTCTATTTTAACGGAAAAGGTCAACGCTGCCATTGCCAGTCATTCAACAAACAGCCGTATTACGTGTGTGAGACGCCCACAACTACTACTAGTACTACAGCTCCTGGCTCAGGAGGAAATTCTCCGGAACCTGGTGCACCTGGTGGTAACAGTCCTGCTCCGGGGGGTGTGACGCCGGCTCCGCCCACTGGTTCAGGAGGCAACAGTCCGGCTCCAACTACTCCTGCCCCAACAACTCCCGCCCCAACAACTCCTGCTCCAACAACTCCCGCTCCAACAACTCCAGCCCCAACAACTCCTCCTCCAACAACTTCTGCTACAGGATAATAATTACCTGCTGCTTTTTGCCTGACTGTTCTGCCGATATAGGTAAATGGCTAAAATGAATTTTTTCAGTAAGTAATATCAGACCAATGTTTGTATCCGGTCAAGTAAATTAGGGGAATGGTACAACGAGACTAAAACTGTTAAAACAATTATTACGTTTTATAACCAAACAAATAAACATTTCGTATGCATTCTAATTTTTGTATATATTTTTAAGTAATTATTCATTAGACATTAGCGATACTTGTTATTTGTTCTTGAGCCATACCAAAACCAAAGTGACAAATACCGGGCCACAACAGTAGGAATAACCTTTAAGGATCACTTCTTTGTATCAAATTTTAAAAAGTGCGTTTGATTTAGCATGGGAATATCGGATTAATGGACTTCGGTATCTGTGCCAGCCGTAGCTTTAAATTTTTGCATTGTGAATATACGGTAGTGGTAGCAGGAGTCAAGAATCCAGCCGTTTACCGAAATGCTTGCCTTTACACAATGCAATACTGTTAGCAGAATTATCAATAGGTATGGTTATGAATTTATATACCTACATATTGCATAGCAAGTTTTGCTGAACTTTTTTAGCATTACTGAACGAAATAGGAACCCTTTGTTTCCTGAATTTTATTACAACATACTAACGACTAGCATCTAAAAAATTGCAGTTACAATTTTGTTATCATTTTCGTACAAAAGAAATTACAATGTTTTCAGTTTTTTTTGTATTCTTGAACTGGCCGTAGCTGATGAAATAAATCCCAAATTATTTAGAATTTCTACAGTTCTATTTATTAAAACTTTCCCGTACCGCCAAAGACTGATGTCTACTATGGATGTCTCTCTAAATCTTTCCAAACATCTGGGCATATAACCCGGACACGATTGCCTGTAATGCTGTAGGTGCCCTACTGCGGAATCGACATAGAATGTTTTGCATTTCCGAAAGCACTGGGTTGGATAGTGAGTATACGTAATCAAAATCTGATCCGTGTTATGAAAACATTTAGTTGTTCTCTGTGTGGGTGTGTAAAATTTTGTCCTGTGGATATTCTGAAGCTGATGCATAAACCGTGGTATTCCATGATACCATGACTCGTTTTTCTTCCATCCACTGAAGAAAAAAGTGTTTCGAAAACATATTGCTGCTGAAGAATTCAATTCTTGTTGATGATCAATTTCGAGACGTTTTATCATTTCCTTCCAAGGCATATCCATGAGGGGCACAATAGTTTCATCTAGATCGAGATTTGTCAAATACTTGTATTCTTTTTTCTGCGTCGGTTTGTCGTATTCCACTCGTAAGTTATTCGTCCCATTTTCGCATGCATTTGTGACAAGACTAACTGAGGATGGTACTGCGCTTGAATGTGGATTTGGTGCTTTGCATGAAAACAGAAATAAACGATGTTTTCCGTTTTTATATGTTTTGTGAAACCGTTTTTCAGTCACCTGTGGTACAGAACAAACACATAAAAATTTAATTTTTTACCCTAAATTCTTATGACTACATTAAATATTTACCAGAGAAATGACTGGTTCAGCATGGTTTTCGTGCCATAATTGGCAGTAAAAAGTGATTCTCCTTAGTCGGCTTAAACTGTAGTTCATCATCCCTAAAATTCTTATCGCTGAATCGTCAGACCCGTTGGAAGAATTCATTACTGTTGTCCGATCGTCAAAGTATGCCCCGTAGAGGAAAGCCTTGCCATGTGGGGTATTGAGTATCTAAAACGCAAATGATTGTTGGTAATACCGTATATTTTCACTCAAATGGCCGGGTTCAAGTAGAATGCTGTTGTAAAATATAAAGCGCTTTTAATGACCATGGCTGCTAATTTGTCTAGTGCACAGCACAATCTTTTTGCTCGAGCATTTTGTTTCTGCCTTTGGTTTTGGCATTCAAATTTTGGTAGAAATTGGTATAAAATGAAAATAAAAAACTTCGGTCTTCAAATATCTGACCAGTTGCTTTGTTATGAATCAATAGAACACAGGTCATAAATAGAGAGCGGGTCTGGAATAAAATGTGGGCGTTTAGAGGAAGAAATTCAATGGAGCGTGAGGAGTTCTCTATCAGAGTATACGGTACTACAAGTGTAAAGAATAAGATAACCGTAATAAAATTTGCAACGACTTTAACTCTATCTAACCTGCCAATCGCCATCAAATATTATGTTGTAAAGCGTGGGGAAATTTGCACAGGTCCTATCAAATGAAAGCCCTTTCCCATCCACCAAGATTTCCGGCGAAGGAAAGTTCCTTACAAAACGTAACGATTCGTTCAAAAGTTGAGAGAAATCCCGGTTTCTTTTATCTACTAAAACGTCCATGGTCGAGTAGTTCACACTTTCAATAAATATAGGCGATGTTTTAATATTTTTGAGGGAATTTTCCGGCGTACGTAAATAATTAATCTTTCCGGTGCGATCTACTACATTAATCGCGAAATTTGTATTAGCCTGTCTATACCAAAAATTACGAATAGTAACAAAAATTAATACACCTAGCAAGATTATCTTGCAATACTTGTGGTGAGACGCCATGTTGGAACATTTCTTCAATTCTAAACTTTGAATTTGCACACCTTTGGTTTGAAGACTTAACGACGAACTGCGGTTCCTGAAAATGCTGATGCTCAGCGGGAACAAACTTTGTGTGATTGATGTAAGCTTAACCAGCCGCAAGGACAATTGGCACTGCAATCACATTGCTGCCAAATTACTTCATACATTAAGTCATTGCGGTCGGTTTGCTTTAGTTTTGACTAATGATAGCGAAGAGGCAGATAACAAAAATGTAACAATTTAATTGGAGGAACTTAAGTGGCCAGCGAGATTGCGAAGTTGGCCTGTTAAATGAATGAGTGCTTTAAAAAAAAATAAATGGCGGAAATGTCTTATTTTGCTTTACAAAAATTTATTCGTAAAATCAAAATAGCTTTTTAAGTCTTTTTGCTGGAAAATTAGGCGAAATGACTGCTACTCAGTGATTCAAACAACTGGGGACATGCAGAAGTCTTTGTGGAAATTCATATTCTCAACGCAAGATTGGATCGGGACGTGTTACCAACTTCAAAATTCATTACATACGGCTCATCCATTGATGATGGAAGTTCACCCTTTGATTCGCACTATTACGTCATGAGTCGCACTATGATATATTAACGTCATGACGAATTTTGGTATTAACATGTGCGGATCTGTACCATTGTAAAAAAATTTTAATTTCTTTTTTTGTGGTTTTTAAATGGCGTTGGTTCAAAATAAAGTGCAAGAAAGTCATTCGGCTTCGTAATATTTGCATTAATGTTCTTTACTACGAACTCCTTCTGCACGGGCGTTAGTCCACGACCATCCTCTTTTGTGACCGCAAGGATCAGCATCGTTGGATTCGTACACAACTTAACCATTACTAAATAGGCTTTTACACAATTTAGTTAGGCATTTTTTGGAACCAATTGTACAGTAACTACTCAGTAGTAACTCTACTTTCACAAGATTGTGCATTTAAAACTCTCCAGTTTTCTTTGATTTGGTTTTCTTCAACTTTTTCAATCATTTTGCAAGTGATTCGTCCACTTGCTACTTTTATTGCACGAGACAGCCTGGACTTAAAGACGTGTCCATTGCAACTGAACTGTACATATCCTCAAAGAAAACTGTTCAGCATTCTGAGTTATTTAGTCATGAAAAAATGTTAACCATGCATCTATTTGTAGTCCTGCACCTTTTCTTAATCCGGCACCTTTTTTAGCTTTGGTAAAAATGAATGATTTGTCTCTTCAAGTGAAATGTGCCATGTAGGAAATAGCTACAAAAATGACGAAAATCGCATAAAGGATTCAGCTATATACCTTTAGAGCTATATCCTTCATTCCCATTCCATTGCCGAGATAAGCTTTTCTCATTTTTAATTGCGGATGTAAGTCGTTAAGCGTCTTCACTTTACGCTTCACAAATTTGAATTAGACAATGTAGGCACTCATTCTCTCTAACTGGTTATCACCTGTGGCCAGTTTAAGCAAATATTAACTGCTGCCATAAAAAAATTTATGCAGCAAGCTGTTGAAATCGGTAAATATTAAACACCTGTTTGGACTTTTAACTTGTAAGAGCAACCTACAACCCGAACAAATTATATTCCGAATGCAGCTGATTATGACGTAGCTGAGCTTGAGAATAATGCGACCGTCTGTCCGTGTACGCGATAACTTTCGAAAGCGGTCACCGATTTAGTTTGAGAATTTAGACCTGTTATCTGATTCGTTTCGGCTGATCTGAGTTATGAGTTGCTGACCAGGATCCGCTCCAGACTGGACTCTGATCAGCGAGTTGATTGATTTACACTTGACCATAATTGAAAGTAAGGTATAAATTACAGGACGCTTTGAGATGCCGACTTTATGTGAACATGAAAATTCACTTCATGAGTTTTTGTGGGCTCCAATAATTTGTACTAGCTTCAACCCAGACAAGCTTATTATTAAAATATGTTCCTCATTTATTCTGTTGCAAGCGGTAAATGTGATTGATGCGGACACATTTCGGACACAATCTGGTTGGGGAGGCAATCGATATTCGGGCGAACTTGGTCCAAAAAATGCCAAAAGAATATTTTTTTACCCTAAAGCAACGAAATCACTGAAAATCCCATTAAAGCATGTCCTAATACTTTCGTTTATTTTATAGGGACATTGAGCGTAATATTTTTGGTAGTAAGATTTGCTAAGTGGATGGCTTGTTCTGCATGCACGTTTCACTAACGTCATGACCCTTTTTCTTGCTGAAATTTGAAATGAAATGTTTTCTATTACAAGACACAATTAGGGATTTATTTGCTTAAGTAGTAAAGCACTATATTTAAATTTGCTTTTACATTCAATAGTTAAACTGGTCTGATATTGCGCAATCGTGATTGTGAAAAAAAATTACTGAACTACGCCTAATTATGCGAAACATACGAACAAGTTGTTTTCAGCAACCGAAGTACTGTTCATAAACTGTACTCTACTCTATATGACTTGGGTAGAACTTAGTTGCAGATCACATGTTTTACGATGTTTCAGTAATCCAGAAAATTGCCTTTGAAGAAAAAACTTCTCTGAAAATGATAAATGTAATATATTTGCAAAACCTTATTACATCCTGTTTATATAATTAGGCATTTAAATGATTATTGAAAGTTTTCCTTGCGGGAGAATATGGGAAATAAGCTGGGGTTTTTGACGTTTCTACGACTTGCATTCAATTTCATTAAGTTGATCAATTAAGGACGGATTAAGTGAAAAAAATTGCGGCTTCTAGTAAGTAGATTAGGCAAATTGAGCTTATAGGTCCTATTTTAGGCGGTATATTGCCATCGTTTGCTGCAAGTATTGGCCATATGAAGTTGTTTAGAGCCGTTTAATGCAATCCTAATTTACCTTATCTGATAGCAGTATCATATTTTAACAGTATTTGTTGTATGAATGGAAAATACGCGTATCACAAACTCATGTCAGTGTTTTCACAATCAGGCCGAAAGTAAATAAAAACTTCACGTATTACTTGGAAGTATGGGACTTATTTATTTAAAACATAATGCCCCTATTTACTCATGCATGTATTATTTAAAGCCTTCCTTTTATGCACTCAATATCGTCTCCGTATTAAATTTAAATGCTCGTTTGAAGAAGACCATGCGCAACCAAAAGCTAGGAAAGGTGGCCTACGTGATTGCGTCATCCCATTATAGCGTTTTTGAAAAAATACGATTCCTTGAAACGATAACATTTGATGAGCTCTATATTTGTTTCTAAAGTTGAACAGAAATTCATAGCCAATTTATTTCTAATTTCATGCATTTTCCTCGAACTCTTTCCAAATGTTTAACCCCGAATATTTTGCATAATTAGGTTTTAAATAAAGTAGTTGAAATAAAGTTTGACGCAATAAATCAGAATTAGAGATCACCAAGATGAAGTGAGGGCAAGAACTCACAACCTTCTGCATGTATACGAGGAAGAAAGGTAAGGTGAAAGCGTAGTCCAACGCGGGACAATGTTCACCATATGCGAGTTTGGATTCGTCAATTTCCTGCAAACATTTCCTGTAAAACCATCTCGTAAAAAATCTAGGTAACCAAGCAGTTTAAGTATTTTTCGAGAACTACAATTTCTTGAACATTTATTCATTGTGGTATCAGCGGAGAGTAATTAAGAAGTGACAAATTCTCCAAAATTTCACAATTTCTTTCCGTTATGTTCACTGGGACGACGGAAAAAGAATTCGAGAAAATGTTTTATTTATTAGCTACTAAATCCGATTCTCATTCAGATACTACCATCAAGTTTTGTACATTTCTTCCATTCCGATGTGAAATCAGACATCTTGCATGGTAAGTAAAGGACCTTAGACGCTTGGTATTCATTTCCAGGCCAAGTCCATATCTTAACTGGCCAACCTAGACTATTTAT
>JAHZMX010004503.1:0-27160 GCA_027743895.1 Seira musarum
AAGGCTATTGGAAACTTTGGCGCTGATGACATCATCAAGCGAACTCAAAAGGATAAGGTGAATGTGCTGACGCACTGCAACACAGGATCTTTGGCAACTTGCGGTTATGGAACTGCTTTGGGGGTTGTACGAAGCTTGTATCAGAATGGAAATCTCGGTAATTGGACATTAAAAATGCATACATTTTCAGGAATTAAAACTTACTGAACTATAATTTGCGTTCCAGAACACGCATTCTGTACGGAAACTCGTCCATACAACCAAGGTCGTGTGAAAGTTTTAACCGAAACTCTTAAAAGCTAGTTACTGAATGGCAAATATGGATATTAAAATTTTTGTGATATATTTTTAGGTTCCAGATTAACTGCTTTTGAGCTACTTCATGATAAAATTCCATCAACCCTTGTCTGTGACTCGGCGGTTTCTTGGCTGATGAAGAATAAGCCTATTGCAGCGGTAATCGTCGGTGCGGACAGAGTTGCTCGGAACGGGGATACCGCCAACAAAATTGGTACTTACCAGGTACGCCAAGTTTTAGTAAAACTTGATTGGATTAAACAACTTCATCAGTTAGTTCGTTTCAGTTTTTTTCTAAATGAGTTATAATATCTGCGTAGCTTGCAATCACTGCAAAATCTCATGGGGCTTTATTCTATGTCGCCGCTCCGTTTTCTACAATTGATGGAAACACAGCGTCAGGAAGCGACATTGTGATTGAGGAACGCTCACCCACTGAAATGACTCATCTTGCAGGGAAGCGTATCACTCCAGAAGGTATTTAATTAAACCATCGTTTTGCCCTTGTACTAGTTGCCGTCTCACAGATACTTTGAATGAACTTAATTTGACGCAGGTGTTCACGTTTGGAACCCCGCTTTTGACGTAACACCCGCGGATCTGATTACCGGGATCATTACAGAGAAGGGAGTGTTCTCACCCGAAGAATTGTCTGCAAAAATTAATGAATATTCTTAGACTGTGGTGACAAATGTTCCTAAAGTTAAGTCATTCTACATTATGTGTTCAATCTAGCTGAAGCTTTATTTTATGCGATGAAAAAGATGTATCAGGTTTCAATACAATCTATTCAAAACTTCCATTTCATGTTTATTTTTTTATTTTCGTACGAAAACATTTAAAGTTTAATCACATTACACGACATAGATAGAGAATATCAAATGCATTTAAAACAGAATACAAATAAGTCGATACTGATTGGCACAGTTTCACATTTTCATTTGCCGAAAAACTACAGTTTTGATGTTGAAAATCAATCTATGATTATGTCATGCACTAACTAATTGACTTACGATACGTCTAACCACCATCACAATTATATTTTTATTAAGCATACATAAAGTCTAGCTTTAGCTTTTATTTAAAGGTTTCTGCTGTATGCATACCTGTGCATATCTTTCTAAAAATTAAATGGCTTTCATTAAAAACTCCATTCAAGCCTCTCTTGGAGGAAATCATTGTTTGATTTGAGATTAACAAACTGTTCAGGTACACGTAATACAATAATAATGACTGATTACAGATACTTTCAACTACTGTGACTCCTAAAATTACAAATGATATCAGTATTGGTAAAGTTTTTTGGGTTTGGATTCGAGGATCATAAAAAAGCTCTATATTTGGGTTCGTTAATATTTAATATCAATTCAATTTAAGCAGCAAAACTCACAGGTTCATGAACAACGATACGTTCCTTGGACCTTAAGAACACATTTTGCAGATATTTTGTGACATTATATTTATACATAATTTGATACAATCCGTACTTCCTTAAGTAGCCAAAAATTATGTCAAAACATTTTCAGCATCATTTTCACTTTGATTACAATTATCCTATAAAGTATACGCATTAGTCATGATCATGTTTGTAAAATAAAAAGCGAAATTATCGGACATTTTGTGAAGATTCACAGTTGACGGGTAACATTAAAACTTGTTGGTTGATTGAGACAACTAGAGGTACAGGAGTGACTAGAAATTAAAATTGTGGTTAACATAATGGATCATGCATTAGAGGGGATTATTTATGCAGTGCTACATTTTTACGAGCAATGTTAGGCTAAATGCATCTCATCAGCTTCACAGAAATCTCATTTGCAAGAACCAAATTCATGAATTTCATTCGCGGTTGTAGAGAAATTGAATCGTTGAAAAATCTGCGCTATCCATAATATTCCATACAATCAGTCCATCATCATACGAAACTTGATGTAATATCATTGACATCATTGTACATAAATCATGATTTCAATTCCAGTTCGCAACAACTGCAATCATCAAGATTTCTACCATACCGTACATTTCTTGTTGGGATTCATCGATGAGTTTTTCGAACATTTGAATGCTTTTGCAAACTCTGGAAGGTTAGATAATGGTCCCCGAACCCGCAATTGAGCTGGCGAATGAGGATCATTGTCTAGCTGAAGAACTAGCGTTTCTTTCAGACTTGCAGAACACCACACCTAAACAACAAGAAACAAAATATTTTAAGAGAAATGTCTTAAACAAAATGATGTTAAAATTTTATAGTTAATTTAAGTATATTTCTTACTTGTGCAAAAGAAATGAAAAATAATTGGTCGCTAGTGATATTATTAAGGCCCGGAAGTGGAAGATTCAAGGGATCCTCTATTCTAGCGGCCTGATAAGCGTGAAAGGCTGCCTTCAATCCTCCGTTATCAGCAATATTCTCTCCTAAAGTTTGTCTTCCATTCACTTTTTCTCCCTCAATTTTATAATTACTATACTGGGAGACAATGCATTCCGTCTCGTTTTTGAACTTTTCGATTGTCGCGTTCCTCCACCACATTCGAAGATTGCCATACTTGTCATACTCCCGACCTAGATTTGGACAGCATCAAAAATAAAATAATAAGAATAGGCTTGTACCACCTGAGGCTAAAGTAATTTCAGCAACAAATTTACCGGAATCATCAAAGGCATGCGTCAACTCATGCGAAAAGACCACTCCAATTGCACCAAAATTAATGCTCCTGGGGAACTCTGGATCAAAGAAGGGCTTTTGTAGAATGCCGGCGGGTATAACCATTTGGTTGCTTGTTGGGGAGTAATAGGCATTCACTGTAACGATAAGACCATTAAGAAAATTAAAATCCTGTATGAACACTTTAAACAAAAAATGTTCCGACTCAACTATATTGATCGCCAGTGTAATAGGGATTAGAGATGTATCGTAAAACAAAGTCTAGGAATAAAAAATAACTTATTCTTTGTTCTTACCTTCCAAAAATAAATAAATGGGAGATTGGAAATAACTTAATTAACTAAACAAGTTTTTCCGTCATGAGCTCAGGCGTGATTTTTTCTAAGAAAGCGGAATGACACAAAAGGATTTGTTTGACAAGACAAAAATTGTCTTTTTTTTCTCACAAGCTTCCATAATGAATTCATCGAAATGATATACATGTAAGCAAAAGTTCGTTGTAAAAGACATATTTTTTCATTCCAATTAATTTGTTCCCATCTTACACGGCGCTGTGCTCTTTCATTTTGTTATGCAAGAAATAAGTTAATTTAATAAAACATCAAAGTCAACATACCATCCGAGCCAAGGATGGCTTTCCTCAGGAGTTTCTCCGCATCTTTGAATGATTTAGACAGACAACATGTCATCGCTTTGACTGTGTGCCAAACCAAATAGTTGTTGAGGACTATTTTTCCTTCTGTGTTGTTGTTCTTCTTTGCTATTAATGCCGACAAATTAGAGAGGAATTCAGGGGCGTAGACGACAACAACTTCGTCGTTATTTATCTTTCGGTTGGTTTTCTCAAAAGCTGAATTGAAATATTCAACCCATGATATCTACAAAAACCAAATTATTTTGGCTTAATTAAAACTTATTCATCTATAAATTGAACAGGCGAGCCACAACCCATCACGTATTTTTCTGAACTTTGACTTTTCTCTCACAATTTTCTTCCCAGTAGGAATTTCATGAGAAAAGTGAAATTGGTTAAATCATAAAACAATTTCAAAAGTTAATTGAATTGCGAGCCCTCTTGAAATAATCATTTTAAGACGTTTTAGACATTTTTTTTGTGAAAAGTAAACTTTTTTGCCAGAGAAAGTTTTTCCTTTTTTCCCAAGAGCTATTAAAATTGGGTACGTAAGAGTTTTTCAAGTGTTTTAGGACAAAAAAGAATGCCAGTATCAACATCAAAATCTTTGTAAAAGGAAAAAAATGTATGTATCTTATGGGCCATTGTAACAGAGCAAAGAACTCATTTCTACGGAATGAGAAAATGTAAAAAAAATCTTTAAAGTCATAGTTTACTTTCACTTCTTTTCTTTTTCCATATTCACATTCGCATCATGCACAATGAATGTGACCAAGAAGAAAAGCTTACCAAAAAAATAACAAGTGTAGCGAAAGGAAAAGTTCGTGATGTGATGTGAATTTGCATATTTTTCTTTGCTACAAAAAAAGAGGATTCTATTTTCTTGAGGGGACGCTTCATTGTTCTTCTTAGTTAATAGGATCATTTTTTTGTATTATTCTTACCTCTGGAGCTAAAACCTGAAGCTGTGTTAGGTTCAGAGAGTGGTACATCTTTTCATCGTCTCTCCTCTCGTCTGAAGGAGCCGTTATGTTCGCAATCTCCATCTCAAAGTCTAGGATTCCCTTCATATATCCTTGAGTCTGAGTGTCGTTCTTTGCACCAAGTAGCATCGCAATCTAACCATGAATACATATGGAAGGAAGAAAAGCATTGATTCAGAAAGAAGAATTATTGTCATCATCATTCTCAACAAATGAGACGAATGAGTTTCTTTTATCTTTCCCACTTTTCCACAAAAGTAGGGTAAGGAGCAAATAGATGAACAAAAGGGACAGAAAATTTGTGCTCTGACTGGGGGGCTCGTATTTAATAGATAATCTTGTAAGAAGAAAATGGAAAAAGTAGGTAGTGGCCAAGAGCTATGATGACTAGCTTAAGAAGAAAAGCTTCGTCCAAATACCTTTATCATGTAGTCTAAATAGACTTTGCGGACTTGCTCGTGAGTCTCGTTCAAGTAATATTCTCTCGTTGGCAATGTCAAACCGCCCTGGTCGATCTGTACAAAGCGGAGTTGTTATTTATAAGATTAGACATTATGATCCTTTGAAAGTTTTGTGGTTTTTTGTAAATACTCCAACGTTATATTAGGATTGACCTGAATTATGTGACTCTTCGAATCCCTATCATTTTCTCCCACAGCCCATGTAAAAAGTCCCCCAAAGTTGAGATCGTTATGTATGACTTGAAGCTGAGTTTGGAAACTCCAAGTTGTAATGTTGAATCCACTGGGGGAAACTGACCAACCACCAATCTTATCCAAGAGCTCTATCAGCGGCTGTGCGCCCAACCTCTCTTGGGTCTCGTTTTTATCCATACATGAAACGTAATAGCGACGGGCTTTATCTTCCGCTTCACTATTTGGCTTTTCTTTCCGTTCTGTAAAATAAATTGTACTTTTACTTCATTCTCAGTCAACCTTGGATAATCTAGAGCTACTACGTCACGCCACACAAGAGGAAATTTTGTAATTGCTGTTATTATGATAAATAGAATTAGGAAGGAAACTGCGGCACATCACAAAAAGATGATAAGATAAAGAATTGTGAAAAACTATAAATTCGTTTTCCCACGAAAAACATAATTAACGCCTTCATAGCATAGCATCCATTAATTACATTAATTTTCTGGTCGGTAGGTTAAAAGTGAAGGCATTCATGTAAAACAAAAAGGTTGACATGCTTTCTCTAATTAAATAATGTGTTAGGTTACACAGCAAGTAAAACTTTTTTTTGGACTTTACCTAGAGCAATTTTTATGACAAGTTGATTTTGCTGCCACAGTTTTTGGAATGTACTCCACGATGACTTGCCCTCTGGTATTGGATTTTCACGTATCCACCCTCCACAAGCGTACTGACGAAAAATAATAAAGGTTCTTTTTTTAGAAGTGAAGAGAAACTTTTCTTTTGTGAGGTCTTAGTTTCATACATGTGTAAATACTTATTAGTGTCGACTGCTTGAATAAAAAAAGAATACAATTTGGGCGCGCCTTTTATTCTCACAAACAATGCCAAAGTGAAAGTAAAAGTGGAAGACGGGAAACACGAAAAAGTTTTTAGAGGGAAATTAACATTCATTCTATACAATTTGCAAGTTTTTTCGGCATTACTTTGAAAGTTTAGCCAAGCCAATCTACGCAAATACACCATATATCCGTTGGATCATTAAACATGCATACATTTATTTTTATTTGCGGAGCACCAACAAAGCCAAAAACCCACTTTGTGCTTTTGCGTGGGAGATTGTGTGGATGCTGATGATCCTGTCTGGCGCAGCCACAGGAAGACGTACTTATATATTCATTCATAATAGTTCTTGAATAAATACTATTACCAACTCCAATTTTCTGTTTCCTTTGAAAAAAGTTTTCTTGTTCGTTTCACTTATACATTTTATTTCATGACTTGTTAAAACTTTTACGTGCAATGGAGTAAAGGAAGAAAAATTTCGTGCATGAGTGGAAAGGAGAAAGTGATGGATTACCTGATAGAAATCTTGGCAAGGGTCCACTGACGTGTCCATTGATGTAATCATGCTTGCAGCAACCTGGACACATGTTGGCGAGAGACAAGTATCTCCTGCAAAAGAGTAGAGCAGATGGTGCAAATCCGCCTTGAATTATGAATGACTGAATATTGACATGACCGACAGGATTACAATTTTATGGAGTTAGTAATTTTGAATTTCCAGGAAATAAATTGTATTTTCTACCGTACAATTCGGTTAGAAACTGGTTTGCATATTATGCTCAAATCATTCAGAGATTTCCATTTCAATGTTTTAAAAGCACTAGCTTTAAGGCAAATCCTAGATGTAGACATTTTCCTCAAATATTTCTATTCGTATTCTTACTACTACCGGCAAATTCATTTGTGTACTTACATATCTCTAACAAGATTTATTGTATTTAAGACAGCAAGAATCTATTTTATTACTTTCCATTTCCACGTTTGATAATAAATGTACCTAGTAAGTAAAATCTGCAAAAGGCATTTTCACATGAAGAAATCCATTATTTTCAGGATTTTCTCCACTAGTCAAATTTCCGTTGCAGTACCGACTTTCTTCTAAGCTTCATGAAGAAGATATGCTCTGGCTAAAGCAAGTTTGGCTGGAAAAGTTACGCTTATTTACGTAGCAATTTGTAAGCAAATTCTTTCATCTACGATTTCATTTCCTCTTTTTAACGAGGGGAAACCAAACTAAATGGTTTCTCGGGCTGGAACTTAAGAAATGTGTTTTCGCATGAGTACTTAATACGTAGTAATCAATCGGCTGGAGAAGTTATTTTCAAGTCCCTACAGAAAGCTTTCTCAAATTTATTTGTTGGAATTTTAGTAGACATGTTGGATATGGAAATTGGGAGCATTCATTCTTCCAATTGAAAATGTTGAGAATTCATCAAGTAAACAATTATAAACTATTCTAGAAATAGTGCCCAATCATTTAAACTATACTTTCTATTTTCTTGAAATGTTTTGACAGAGTGAACATTTTAATTGCAAAATCGAATGATTTTATGTCGATTGAAAAAAACAATAGTTGGGCCATTTCAAAACATTCAACACCACATGTGCCAAAAACAAAAACAAAGTATAACTAATGTTTCCTAGAATTCCCAAAATATTTCAAACATCATTCCACCACATCTTTCGTAAGCCCATTAAGGAATTACACAACTCATTAGTCCGAAAATTTGAGGTCACTACGAGTCAAGTTGTTAACAGTGGAGCTAAAAGCTTTCGAAATATAATCGCTTTGAAGGGTTTGAACGAAAGCAAAAAAAAGTGAAAAATGGATTATTAGGAAGAATGTGAGTTCATTTTCTTCTTCATCTTCAAAATGATGGAGATGACTAAATGACCTTCCAGGGCAAAAAAGAACAAAGCATGAGAAACCCACAAAGGGAAAGACTGTTTTCTCTAATTTGAACAAAAGAGTTGTGAGTGAAAGGACAAAGTCGAGAGTCTGCGAGTGACGGAGCCTGAACTCATAATGCGATCTCTGTTTGAAGAAGAGCACACGCTCGGATGACTTATTCTGCTCATAAGCAAGCATTTCTCAGGCTTTTTTTTTCGTTCTCAGACGAAACTTTTTAAATTTCCTTTTTATGTTCAGAGTTGAAAAAAAAGGAAATGGCCATAATTTAATGTGACAATCAGGGAGTTCACTCAAAATTGGGAAATTTAATGCATCAAAAATACACAATCCATTAGTGAATCCATCCATTCCCTGACTTTGCTGGGAAAGGATGGCCACGTATCATGAATTATGCTGTAAAGAACAAAAAATCTGAAAATGTAGCAAAAAAATGTGTGTTTTTGCTTACCATGTTCTTGATGTTCCACATGGAGAACATACCATGACTTCCATGCTGACGCTAGAAGGACACAAGTGATCCCGATGCTAACCAGGAGGAAAGCAGAAAGAAAAAGGAGCACTTTCTCCAAGGATGTTCGTGAACTCCACATTCCCGGAGCTTGAATGGGCAGAACGTGTGTCTTCAAATGATCTAAATGGACTGAATCATCTTCCTCGGTGAGTTCGGCCCGTTTATACTTGGCCATCCTTCCTAGTAAGAGGGAAAAAAGAATGGTCCATGTGAATCTCTTACTCCATATATACCACCAGTTTTCACTGTTTTTTTCTTCGCCAAATGCTCCCCAACATTATGTAATGGAGCTAATATAGTCGTAAGCAAGCTTTACGTTTCATGCATGCATGTTTCATTGGGTCCCTAGTGCGGACAACCGCATCACAGAAGGAGAAAGCATTGCATTTACCATTCTTTGTATCACATTCCAATATAAAGATAGTTGAAAAATGAATACCCTCATAAAGTTTCTCCAAATCTTCTCTTCACTTTAATATAAGCCTCTAAGGTACTTACGACGTTACAATGTCGGAAACGCTATTTGAATTTGCTACACACTTTCCCCAACTCTCATCTTTCCGTTTCACTACATCAAAATGCAAATGAATCTCCTTTTCATGTGGTAATTTAGCGCTCGCACACACGGAAATTACGGCAAAATGATGGATTTTATGGAGAAGCAAGTTTGCGATATAGATGCAAAATTAAAGTATTTGCATTTTACATGCCCCTAACGAAGATATGAGAAGAGCAGAATAAGCACAGAAGAGTTTTCAGCGCTTTAAAAAAGAGCGAAGAGCAAAGCAGCAATTTCGAAATCCACACACACACAACTAGAACATCTAAACATGTTCTTGGATAACTTTGTGCTTTATTAGGCATTCTGTATTCTGCAGAGTGATGTACGATGATCATGATGATGCACAAAGGATTTACGCCTTGAAGACATGCTTATATTTTCATGATTTCCAAACCATCAAGTCAGGATGGGATCCTCTCAAGTAATGTGGCGCGTGTAAAGGATTTTTCTAAATAATTCAAAATGAGACGTACAACGTGATGCCATTGCAGTAAAGCAGTGGATACGAAGAATTATTATTATGATGTGAGCAAAAAGAGACAGATCTATGTTTCTGTCGTGAATTTTTCGTGCTAAAGTCTTCACACGTGCGATGGAAAACGTCTTATCTTAAGTTTTTGAAATCCTTTTCTTGCCATTTTCAAATTCATTATGCAAATATAGAACTTATTTTGCAAGAAGGATAAATATCGTACATCAAAATTTTAGTTGGGCTTCCAAGAATTTACCAATGCTTTATTCTACAAATGTTTTTCAAGATTTCTGTTCCATGACGTGACTACGTGAGTAAATAAGTTTTCACATGAATTCAAAAAAAAGTACTTCATAATAATTTGGAAGGAGATATCAGGAATCTTAGAAAGATGTTTGTGATGCTATATCCTTAAAATAAAAAACGTCTTCGAGTTGTGCAACATGCTCTAAAAACGAAGACATTCCTTAAAAATTTTCCTGATTTCAATTGAAGATCTCTTTCATGGGCAACGATCCGACTATTTGGACAATTGTCAAATATCAAGCTTTCTTGCCCAAAAACGTAAGTAATTTGTTTGTTCGATTTGCATTAGGCAACGCAACAAGTACCTCCTCACGTCTCAACTTTCCCCATTCTGGAATAATATTTTCTAATAAGAAGCCAAAAGTTACTCATTTGCTGACTTGATTCTTTATTAAAATGCATTGCCTATAACCTTAGACTCAGACCCAAATTCCTACGTACTACATCTGCTTTTCTTCTCTTTTCAAAATGATGGACACCAAAATATTTACATAAACCTAATATGTGTCACTTTGCCTACGTCATGCCAAATGGTATAGATTGCAGAAAGAGGATGAATGGTTTGCAACATTTAATATCAAATTCCAAGTAGGCAGGAACACAAAGGACGAATAAACTTTTTTTGTGAATCTACAAATCCTTATTTGTGATATCAAATAGGAGGTCAAAACCAACCCAAGAGCAATGCCAGAGGGACCACTGAAATCTGGATCGTACTATACAAGATCAAGTTTCTCGTCCAAAAGGAATTTCTCACGTTACTCCCTCACATCACCGCAAATCACATCCATGATACCGAAGCATCATCACCACATCACTGCCCGAGCACACGGCACAGACAGACAAGAACACGACTTTGAATAAAAAGAGGATAAAAGGACTGAAATCAGTGAATTTATTATCATCCTCACATTTGGTTCGTGGCACGAGGATGAGCATGCATCACAAAGATAAAATGTTATAATCCTCTATCGCGTAAAGATCTCTTTTCCGATATCAAACGATTTTTTTGTTGGTTTCTGTAACGTGCCATGAATTTCATTCCTCGTTTACACTATTTACACATATGGACCTCTTCAACTTTGTCATGTAATATCTAAAGCGGGCTAACATTTTCTAGGACAAGAATACACAAGTATCGTAAAGTAAGCAATCCTTATAACATTCTCATCGCTTTTGATATAATCATTCCAATTTTTTTCAAACACACATGTAAATACTCAAAATAAAATTGTATGTTCAAGGTTAGGTACACTACATTTTTAGCAGGAAAGCTATTAATAATTTGTTTTCGCAAGATCTCGATAAAACATGAAAAAAATGTTTTCATCTTTCCATGACACGCGTCATCCGCTTGAAATGAATTCGGAGAAAATTACACAAAAACAAGATCTATATGTAGTCCATTGAAGTAAGTATGGATTGTCGTATGTTCGAATAACCTAAAAGGGTAATAGAAAACAGAACATTAATGCTCTCAACAAAGTAAACTAACCGAAAAAACGATGGCTCCTTATGTACCTCGCGATCCTCTCAAGAAAGGGTGGTTGGACATTCTCAATTCCAAATGACTCTTCAATTTGCTCTACCGAAGGACTGCAAAGATTCAACTGCGACATTTTCCGGATTACCCAAAGTGGGCTTAAAAGATTTTCCTTGTCACAGCTCACACGAACACCACCGCCGTCAACTTATTCGCAGTTCTCTAATCTCTGGTACTACGTCTCACTTCTCAATGTTCCAAAGTGAAAATTTATTGTTTTCAAATGTTTTCCGTTCGCATTAATTTCTCTACTTTATTGTCAGGCTTTTGCGATAAAAGCAAAAGGATCATAACGATTTTACTCTGCCCGGTAATAAAAAGCAGTATTCCATTCGTAATCGCAATTCAGAGAAAGATGAACAAAAGTCATAAGCTTTGTAATATAATATCATTGCTTGAGATTCAAAATTTGCGTTCCCATTTCCGTTTACTACTTTTAATATATTCCCATTTGGCTAAAGTTTGTGGAAGTGTAATCTTCCGTCGTCTCTAATCCAGCTGAAATTCGTTGTATCCACATTCATTTTTTTACGTGGAACAACTCACTTTTTATAGTTTAGGGTCTGCTTAATTTCCCCTCTTAATTTTACTACAGTGCACATCAGTCGAGAAGGATGACATTAAGAAGCACCTCTAATGGAAAGCAATGAAACACTTTTAACACTTCAACCCAATTGTTCTCAGGGACTTTTTTTTATTTCACAACGAACACTACAGTATTACACCGCGTGTGTGCTACCTTCTCTAGAATCACTCCACAAACTTTGTTCAAAATGAATGGGGGATTGGCAACAACTCAACGGCAACTGGTCTGGCAGCTCGAAAATGAAAGGACTAAAGAGTTAGGATGGACGTGGAGCTTGAGTGGCATTTTGATATTGAACAAAGTGACCATCTGGCTGGAAAACATAAAAGAGGATGTTTTCTCGAGTCTGCACAGTACTTACAATTCACAATGTCATTATTATTCCGCTTTTAATGTTTGATGTTGGCGTTGGAGAACGCCTCTCCAACTCGATCCAATAAGCCACAGAGGAAAGGGGTAAAATAGAATGTCAGTGGGCATCTGCATGCACACCATTAAATAAGTATTTGGCAGCACAGGTTTTTCTAATATTCGCATTGATGACAGGAGCCGTCACTTCCAAAAAAGTAATTTTCTATTCAAAGACATATTATAAAAGTACGTAAGTATACAAGTTATTTAAGCAGTAATGACCCATGAGATTACGCAATATGAGTTCCGCTTAAATCTGATGATATGAACTTTAGTAAACTTAAAACAATGTTTAATCTAAACGGGAATCTCCCAGCTTCCTTTGTACTACGTAGGTGCAGTACGTATTATATTTTCCGCGAATTAAAATCTTAAATTGCTTGATCATTCAACGAGCTTCCAGCTTACGTACTCGTTCTCGAGCTTAACTCGGACTGACAATGAAATGAGGAGTCGAGTGAAGCGAAAATGAGTGTCCTGTCCACGACCAAGAAAGTGTTGACAAATAAAGTTGTTGATGCACCAGCAAGTATGTATGTACTACAAAAAAAAACTTTATTGTTCTGAACAGCTTGATAGGGAATTGTGTTGTGAGAGAGAGCGAGTGATGGATGATGATGGGCAAGTCAAATAGAAGTAATTAATGATCACACAAATTGCTCAAGAGATTTTCTTCATGACTATAATTGAATTTGCGAATTGCTTGCGGTATCAGTCTCAAACATCGTCCGTGAATTGGAATACTAGCTGTTGTGATGTATGGGAAATTTGATGGAACTGGTTTCGTTTAAAAAATGACTCATGTTCTATGTCATTTCATTTCCAGTATCAACTTATCTTTTGGTTTAGCAAATGCATTTATATCGCAGTTTTTTTTCAGTTCGCATGTTCAATCTAAAATTGAACCTGACGTCAAGATAAATATTGCAAAGATAATAACCAACTAGAGTGACAATTTTCTACTTTTGTTTATGCAACTAGCTAAGCCATACAATTGGACAGACTGAATGACCAAACTGGGCTGTGGTTTTGCATATCTGTCTGGTATAACTTGTATTAGTTATAATCATCATATACCAAAGTCGAGTAGTTTACATAATTTTAAGCCATTTTTTATTATTATTGTTTGTCTTTAATCTGAAAGACCACGGATGGATTGTGTTGGTCAATTTACCACCAAGGAGGAAATGATGCAAAAGATTAGGATGACTTTGGCAATATTAGCATTTCCATTATCATCGTCATTATAATCATCTTTTTGGAGTGTGGTGCTCTGCACCCACGTAACACTCCATAAAAACGAGGTTGCATACTATGAAATCATAAAGTATGTAGTGAAACACTCAACCTAAATTTGGTAATAGGTTGGAATTGGAATCCAGAAAATTGAGGAGATATACATAAGTAGGAGACACTTATACGGTCTTCCAATTCTGGAATGAAATGCCGTCAAGCCAGTAATAGAAAATTAAGTTTATGGGGATAATATGATTCCTTCCAAATTGCTGCCTTTCAATTTTGCGGAAAAATATTATTTGCTTTCGCTTCATATCATCTTGAAAAACAAGGTTGAAGAGTTCCTTGAAATACATTTGGAAAATTGAAACTGGAGAGGGTCTGAAGATTCGCACAACAACTGCTGTGGGATCTCCATGTCCTTAAAATACCGGACTGGATCCATATTATTTCCACTACAAAAAAAAGCTTTATGCTTTTCTCTTCTGTGGTGTCAGCCTACCAGGAATGGTAGTGCATTTTCTCCATAAAAAGTTTTCTTGCGTTTTCCATAAAAAGCTGACTTTACTATATCTGGATCGATATTGGAATGCATGTGTGAAGTGTGACAGGGAAGTAAATAGGAAAAAAATGTGTTGCATAAGAGATATGAGGAATATGCGAAGCCATGAACTCGGAAAAACTTGTTATACACAACAATGGTACTAGCCGTACTCCAACGGAATGTTTGTAAAAAGGCCTTAATTGAATTTAATTATTCTTTTGTGCTCGTAATGCAATAAACGTGTGCAGGGACAGAAACTAATTTTCCTTTTTGGAACTAAAAAAATGAAGAATGTGCATGTTTTGGAATGATTATTTCATTGGTCGATACGCAATTGAATCCGTAATTTTCGCCAGCTTTATTAATGAATCATTATGAGAAATACTGTGAAGCTTGCCTAAACAATTTTATAGTCAGTAGCAATGTGAAATTTTGAAGTCAGCTTAAATCAAGCGTACACTTACAATTAATATTAACAACAACAGCAGTAGCTACTATTTACAACGGGTATACAAAGCGTTAGGCAACTTTTTTATGTTCCATTTTTGTGATTAAAAGACATTGTTGTAAGAACATTTTTTCCCATCCACGGCTGATCCTTGGAAATTCATAAACAGGCAGGATGCAAAAAGTTAGGATTTTTTATGCCTCTAAAATTAGTAATAACTTAAAAATCGTAAAAGTTGTAGAACTTTTTAATGCCCTTCATATCCTGTCACTAAAAAATTGAAACGTCAGTTCCAGTCTAGCCCAGCAACTCCACTGCCTACAAGAAGTGAAGTAAAAGCAATGGAAATCATTGGCAAAGTAATTACATCGTCTTCATTTGACCTTTTCGAATATACGCCTCACCTCAAGGCCACCCATGTCAATAAAACATAGATCATTTTGTTGGTATTTATAGAATTGTTTATTCCTGTTTTGAAGGACAGTTTGAAGAGGCTGAAATAATTGATGAGATCGAAACCTCCTTATAATAATTCATACCGTGAAATTGTGCCTGGAAGCATGGCATTAAAGTTTACCTTTCATTTAAAATTGCTACGATTTTCATTGCTGCTTCATCAGCTTAAATTTTTTCAAGCATGATAAAATCCCACATAAGCTCATTAAAAAGTTGTCAATGTGCGTAAACCATCATAAGTCGTACTTAATAAGGTTAAACTTTTCTGCATGCTTTCTTGGTTGGATGCATCGCAAACGAGCGAAAATGATGTACACAAAGTTGGAGCTGGAAAACATTTGCATAAAAGTAAAACTTTAAACAATCCTCACCTGAGGCCAGCAGAAAGTCCTCGGGTTCAAATGACGCTGACGTGGTGGAATCCTCTTTGGTTGACACGTTTCTCTCGAAAAAATATGAGACAATTGGTTTCCTATGTACTGCTAAATGTTTACCGAGGGGCTTATGTCGCCTCGTATGGGATGATAAAGAAAGATGATGTTGTGTGTAGTGATGACGTTTCTTAGGCCAGGTTGTTTACCTTGCACGCGTCGCGTCCAAGAAATTGTGTCGCGTTGACTTATGGAAGGATTGAACTTTGCTTGGGCTTTAGCTTTATTTAATCACTTCAAGTACGTATGAAGTCTTCTTGCATCTGCAAAAAAAGTAAGAAATTTTGAAATGATGCGGTTCTGGTAAAAGATGTTTCAAATTATGTATCTCATCAATTGATCGATATTATCGCAGAATATGATATTGCCTATTGCAAATAAATTTATTCAATTCGCACTGGCTGGCAATATTAAAGTCTAATGCCCTCGATCTCGAAAGCCTATTGAATTGAGGAATTTTATCACGATCGAGAACACTAAATCTTCCATTATCTCCACAACCAGAAGGAAAGAATAGAGAAGGAAGAGCTTCTTTGACTCTGTAAAAAAGTGTCTCATAGAGCTAGTATACTAGTGAGTTATTTAATGCGGACTGCGTGCTTTTCCACGAGATTCGATTGGGAGAATGTAGCATCTGCCAATGCAATGCCAACCTGAATAGACTTTCAGATGGCTGATCGTGATAACCTTTTAATAGCATTATGCCTTTCTTTTTCTTCATTATACTCTCCAACTTTCCAGTTATTATTTTTTTACTATTTGCCTCGCAGTCGTAGTCATTTTCCACAAGAATGGGCTAGGGTGGTGTGGTTGAGTTGGAAGGCCTTCTTCATATTATCATTTCATATTTTCCCTTTCCACCTATTTCTATCTTTGTAGGTATTATGTAGAAAAAAGGAATTGTTTGCATCAGGACTCCTACAATGTAGTTTTGCCGATTCTGCAGTATTCCTTCATTATAAGGGTGAAACATATAAAGAGAAAAGTACGAGGTATGATATGAATCTCTCCACAATCTGAAAATCAAGTCGTTAGCATTCTTTCTTAGAAGGACACTCTATTCTTTATGTAAACTTTAACTTTTCAGTTTCACAGTGAATATGAAATGAAAGTGAAATCAGGAAAACGAAGGGAACATATTTTTTCAAGGGAAAATCAAACTTTTCGTATCGGTCGGGATGTTGAATTGAAAATGGCTGTGTAAAAGCAAGATCGATCTATTTTTTTATTGCTTAGCGTAAGTGTGCACGTACGTTTTCTCTTTCCCTTATTAATAGATAAGAAAATGCGTATTCCGTCCGTACGAGAAACAAAATGGCCACTTCGTTTGCCGGAATTACACTAAAGCTAGATCTTCCATACACTTTTTAATGATACGAAAGGGAAGGAAGTATTTTTTTGTAAATTGAGCACGGGGTCTCCAAAAGTGGTAAAAAGTTTTTCATTCGAGCGAACATGCTGTGTTGCAATCTACAAATTGCCGTTAAAGTTGAGCTTGTTGCTTCCTATTTGGCAAACAAACAAACCTAACTACCTTATCGATTGGATTCATTATCGAACAATTTCCTGCACACCTCATGCATGCAAACATGTGTATGTACATGTTTTATAGCGTTGTACATTGCTTAGCTAAATACAATATATGCAATACTTATGCGAATGGAATGGAGAAATCGTATGAAAGGCAAATGATGAGTTTGTTGAATGTTGCAAAATTATTGTTCTGTTCCTTCCTTTCGCTTGAATGAAATTGTGAAGTAATGCGTTTTCAGGAGAAACAAGCGTAGCATGACATGTAGCAATATCTGTCAGTGTTCGGGTGGTCCCGTGCACACACACTACCTCAACACGCCACTCCATTCCAGCGTAAATGAGAATCGATGATAATGATAAAATCATCGAGGAAAGTAAGTGATCATTTTGACAGCTCCCTACGAGGTAAAGACTAACCAAAACCAAGCCATAAAGGACTAGGTAGAAACATGTCATTAGCCAAAGTCTGAAAGAGAAAATTGGCTAGAGGGAAGGTCTTCTTTTGCCTTAACGAGTCTATGTGTACATAAGACTACACACATACATTGAGCAAATCAAAGTATTATTAGGAGTTTCATTAAAAATTATATGACAATGCAGATAATTGGTTGTACGATAATGAGTCAAAAAAAATCAACGAAGTTTGAAGATCTGTGTATGCTTTCACCAAGAAAGAAAGTAAGTACGTATTGACGTAATCGTCGTTTTAGAGCTAATTTTTAATGACAACTATCATTGTAAATTGAAGAATTTGAATCAAGTTTAAAATACCTGTGATAAGAACACCTGAAGATGTGTATGGGGATGATGGTGTCGATGATAGCGGCTGTTCCCTTCTGTAAGCGGCTTTACCTTCGAGCGAACACTACAATGAAGTATGCACTACTTTTTCGCACTGATTTAATGCAGAAAATGTTTTTCTACTACGATCTAAAAAATCTGGAATGTTTTTTCCACAGTAAAAAAGAACAAAATTCTAAAGGATTCTGGAGAGGATTTGTTTTTCAACTGATTCGAAAGCATGCGAAATGCCCTAAAGTAACTGTACTTTTCGGGTTTTGGTACGAACGAGGTACTTGTGCAAAGTTGGTATTAGGTTTTAGCCCATGCTGAGAGAGCACGATTTGTGGTAATAATCAAGTTGCTTATGATGATAATGATAAGATAGAGCACCTCCTGTGAATTTCATATTCAAGAAAGATTGAAAGGGAAAAAAACTTGTGGAATTTTTAATGATTACTTACAATGGAGAAAATTTTTGTTCATGCAACAAGCATTATAAAAAAAGAAGGTAAGGAAACTTCACACGGAAAAATGAGAAGGACGAAGGAAAAAAATGAGTGTGGAAGTGTGTGCGAGAGAGAGACAGAGAGAGCTCAAACTGTGATTCTGAGCGTTTTGCAAGCAACTGAGAATGTGTCTAAAGAGTTGTCTAGATTTACACTGGGAAAGAAATACTACAACAATTTCAACTACTACTACTACTACTACTATTTCTTGCAGCTTCTGGTTTTGGTTCTGTTGGGCAATGTTGTAGTTGTAGTAATGTAATGATGATGTTAGCCAGAGAGCCAAAGCAAAGCAGCACAATCCTTTTGGATTCACCAACCAACCCAACGAACAAGTAAGCAACTGACGGAAAATATTATAGTAAAAAAAAAGTGAAACCGAAGAATAAAAGTGCTTTTACACGAGAGCACAAGAAGATTTTTAGGGGGAAAGTGAAGAATTGGAGTTGGAGCTTATACGTATGTATGTTCTGTAGTACTTATTAAGTAGTATAAAAAAACTATGACATAGTATTATTATTTAAACGTGCTTTACTTATTGCAACTCTAGGAGACGGACGTCGACGAGAAGAGGAAGGGGAATTGTGTTTTTCAAGGTAAAATTTTGTTGAGCTTGCTTTTGCTTCTTACAGCTTAAAAAGCTGGCTTGGTTTGGCTTGGCTTGCTTTTGTGGAAATGAAGAAAAGAAAGAAGACCCAGACTGCTTTGTGAGCCTAAGCCTAATGGATAGGGGCTAGGGAAAGAGATGCATGCATGTCACGCCATGGCCATGGATGACGATTTGTTTTTTTGCACAGGCTGAGAGGAAAAGTGAAATGACGATGATGATGGCGTGGAAAAAGAAGCAGCTTTTTTTTATTTGGACGCAATAAGCGAACTTCCGTTTTTTCTTCACATCATACATATCTTAAACATGAGAGGAAAGAAAGAAGTAAACAGTTAAAATAGTAAATACAAATACGTGATATGATACTTTCATTATGTGATAACAGGGGGAAAGAAGCCATGTAAATAAATGTATTATGCATTATGCTTTCCATTTTAATGGGAAATTTACAACGAAAAACGATTTTTAGAGAAGTGGATGATGATACGATACGATGCGTGCAGATGTTGGTTGCCACCGGCTGAGGAAAAATGGCCATGGGACTTTTGGAAAATGAAAGTATGATGTCGCTGAATTAGATTAAGTGGAAAATGAAATTCTTAGATCGAGATGGAATGATGAGAAGATGTAGTAAATTCTCCTTGATGGGAAAAACTGAAAAAATGCGTAATATCCTTCAGAAAGCGGCTTTTGAAAGAACAAACCAGAGAAGAAGCCTAATAAGCAGGTTAGCGTGATGATCGTGGGTCGATGATGTCGATGGTGTAATCATCTCATCACTGTTGTTGATTTTTAATTTTAATTAACGTTGATCAAAGTATTATTAAGACGGAAAAGACCGCAGGTGAAAAATAATCCCTTTTAGCGTGTCAAGTGAGGATTAAAGTGAAAGTGTGAGATGGGAGCAAACAGGAAAGGTTTTACAAATATGAATTTCGTAGTTTGTGAAGAAAGAAGCTTCACGTCTTCTTTCTTCTTGTCCCTGTTGCAAGTATTTCCCGGGGAAATAATTAAAAGTGCAAAGTTTTTCTTTTTCTTTTTTTTTTTTTTGCAAGAGTCTGAGGGAAAGAGCCGTGAAAAAAGAAGAAGAAAAGAAAACCAACTTTCCCAGTCAATGCTACGTTGCACGCAAAAGAAGTGACCATGGACTTGTTTTTGCAAGGAGGGATACGGATCTGGTTGGAATAAAGTAGGTTTCATAGAACGAGATTTGCAATAAAAAAGGAATACTGCATTACACTTATGTGATGGTCACGAAGGCTTTTGCATGATTTTCATGAAGGATTCAAACTATTCAAAGGAATGATGAGAAATGATGCTTGCGACATTTTCTTTTCATAAATCCGAACCACACGTGGAATATGAAGGACAAACAAAATTGATGGTATCAAAAGACAAAAAAATCTCTCAATGACATTTTGACTTCTTAATATGTAGCTATAACTGGGAATTGTGAGAGTCAAAGTGAACATGTATGCAATGAATAATAAGTAAATATTGAATATTGAATAATATATTATGGTTTCATCATGGATTTTATTTAGTTGGAAATCCGAAAAATACATGTACTGCGAATAATTTCTTTATTTTGCTTAGGTCATTGAGTAGGTATAAAAATTTACGAGTATAAAAATTTTGACTAACGATTAGGTTTGAATATTTTTAAACAAATATTTGCCTAGAGAATTTAACAACTTTCTAATTTTTTGAACAAAAGTAATCGAAGCAAAAGTGATCGGATTGGGGCATTAAGTATGTTTGAATTTGAACTTTCCTTCCTTACATAGGTCGATTGGTCAGATCAAATATTTTCTGTTGAGAGCTGAATGAAAGCCTTAGGTCCAATGTCCAATACTCTTAAAACACGGCTTTGTACTTTTGTCCAGACTCTTTGAATGTAGAGATTTGGGAAAAAGTAAATGCAGTTAATGAGTTACAAATAAACTAATTCAGGACGAAAGTTCCCGCCGCTTCATTTTGAGCAAAGGCCCTGATGTAGTTTCGACCCTGACAAATTAATCAAACAGTGATGGTTAAATTACAATTACAATTTCGCGGAAAGCAATCATAAATCTCAAAGGTTCTCAACTTACTTCACTACATCGCCCGAGCCTAGTAGATCACAGATATGATACGCCACTCCGAGAGGCGCTGTCTTTTTCATTGGACGTTGCTCCAGTTCCTGCAATGACAAAAGTATTTTCATTTTGGTATAAAAAATAAAAATGGCAGTAATATACTATGGTCTATGACTAAAAATTCTGAATACTGGTACTTACGCTCTGGAGAATTTCTCCAAACTTAGCCCTCTTAATTGCGTTGATGACTGCTTTCTTTCCCTGTTCGTACATTTTGATGAACTCTCCAGCCGCCGGTAAACTGATACAATAGTAACTTCCTTCTTGAACTCCCAAGTATCCAGCATTTACCAACCGGCGAACCTCGTTCTGCTCGAATTTCCATTTCTTGAGTAATGACTCCTTCAAAATCATCTTTGAATTTTCACTGGAACGTTTTATCGCACATGAAGCAGCACTACTCAGAAAATCCCGAGAACTACCACAATCATCTTCCGACTTTTGAGATTTGTCACATTCTCCCAATACATCATTAACAAAACGTTGAAACACACCTTCCCTTTTCAATGCAACAAAATCAGAGTAAAATACGATGAGGTAATTACTCGACGTAAATGAAGAAAACGTCAAAATCTTGTTCTCATTTGATAACTTCTTTAATTGATGATCTATCACTGCTCTACTATGAACCAAGGAGGAAAGTTGTGAATACAAAAAGACTGGAGGAAGCCTTCCTCCAAATATTTCTACAGGGAACTTTGAGCGTAGGCTTAAAAGCGCTGCTTCAGTATCACATGGAATATTCCTTACAGCTTCTTCATCTTCAGAATTTACTTGTTCAGTGGGAATTCGTTTTCGTATAAAGGTTGTGGCTTTTTTGAACACTGATGGAATAATTTCTTTAGGTTGAGTGAAAAATAATTTTCGTTTTCTTTTGTCATCTTCCTCCGGATCAAGATTTCTTTTTCTCACATTTTTTCCAGTAAGAGATTCCATAATTCATTCAACGAAACAGCATTCGCCTGTTCCAAGCTTAAAGTCAACTTTCTCTACCGTTCTTTCCAATTGTAGGCGCATTTAATTTTCTCAAGCACCCAATCCAAACTCACGATTCACAATGCCTTTTTGGTTTTAATACTTTGGGTTTGCATGAATATGAGATGAACGGCTGTGAGCAGCTGGTTTGTCATCAGCTGAACGCATATGCTTTTAGTATGGCCAGCATTTATGAAAGTGCATGCAGCTTTTCATTTGATTTGATGAAACAAAAAGCTTGGATCTTTACAAAGAATTTTCGGCATTTATGCGCTGTTCATCGTCCTGAAACGTTTAAATCTCCAGAAATCTATGTGAAGCCTTGTTTAAATTCAACTTAGAAAGAAAAAAACCTTCTCAAATGCCGATGAAAGGCGAAGAAAAAAGTAAAGTCAAAATAATAAATTGAATAAATGAAGTGATTCTGACGAAAATAATCATGAGGCAGCCTAGCCTGCGGCGATCTTGTATTTATTTAAAATTCAGTTCAGTAAGGTGTCGTTTGCCCCTGAACCTTTGCTTCCATGCATTTTACAGCCATATCATTTCCAGATTAATTACAATTTCTGAATCAAATCAAAAATTATTTAGAGTTTATTGCAATTGGTGGTTATCATTGAATAAATAACAATTATTACGTAACGTCTTAATTAAGCAAGGCATGTGTTCGCATAATATATAAATCTATTAATACTTTAATATCACAGTATCACCAAAAAAACTGGGAATGGCCCGACCATTTTATCGGTTACCCCAGATAATGTTGCATACTGTGTCCTTCTATACAGCGTAAAATATACAAAACCAATCTCTGCTGATAAAAAAGAAACTGTTCAACGCCATAACATTCCAACATCAATCCTAATTCGGTTAGAATATATCTTGGTCGGAGTGAGTTGCTTATTAACTTTATACATTTAGTGTTTATCAGCACCGCCCCACATTGGTAAGTAACTCGACCATCCAGCAGCTCCCATATCCTTCGAATTTAAATGAGGACCTTTGCCTAATGATACCAAAGAGAAAGTTAATTACGGGCTGGCACGCTGGCATAAAATTATGTGACTTTGGGAAATAATGAGAAACCAACCTTCTATTGTTTTTTCTAGTCTTTGAACCTCTTCATTCGTTAATTGCAACATAGTTTTCATAACCGGAATGAGCCTTTTACGTTCGTCACCTCCATTTAATGTCATAAACTATAATAACCAAATTTAGTTCAGCACACGAATTTCGGACACAGTTAAATATAGTGAAAGCAACTATGCGATTTGTGATCCTTACTTTTAATAGGACGTTCTTTAAGTACTCCGTATTCTCTTTTAGATGCTCCTTCCGTTCTTTTTCACGTTCAACTCTTCGTATTTCTTCTTTTAAAGCTTCACTAAGTTGAGTTAACCGCTCACAATTTGATTCAGACTCTCTCAAAAGCGCTGTAAGGTGAGCAACTTGATTTTGAGATCTTCGTAATTCGTCCTTGAAATTGACACCGTCTCTAGAAATCTTCTCGTGTTCGCCTGCAAACATACACAAATTTAGTAATTCTAAAACGAATTCTTTGAGGAAAAAAAAGTAAATTATGATTTACATTACACAAGTTTACAGCTTACCTTTTCCGTTCGAATCCATACTGGTGTTGAGAAGCTGTTCAAATGTAAGGTAACTGTCCATGCTAACGCGCGGCGTAAATGCAGAGCCAGCACTTTCAGATCCCTGATTTTTTTAAAAGTTAATATATAATGATGATTAAGAATAAGTCAAAGCAGTAACACGTCCGATTTATAGATGAATAGTTCTCACCTCGCATTCTCCACGTGGCAGCATTCTAAGTTGTTCAAAGCTTAAGTTCCCTGTATCGATCGTCAAAGGTTGAGTATGATGATTAAAAACTTGATCTGAATCTGACTCAGAAATAATTCTTCCGTGCGAAGCACCGTCTGCTGCAATAGGTCTAAATGCTGTGTGGGAGGAGGGTATTGCTTCCATTAATGGAATTCCATTTTCTTTAATATCACCTATATCTCCAACCTCTAATTGCTCTTGTAAGTTACGGATTTTATCGTCATACATTTCCTTTAGATTTTGCATTTTTATCTATGAAAAATAAAATAAAATTTGAGATTGCGTTGATAAAAAACGTTGAGAAGGGAATACATTCGAGTGAATTAAGGATTACTTCAAGAGAAGACAGTGCGACGGCATGAGCTTTTTTAATCTCTTCAAGCTGCACCTTGAACAGTTCCTCTCTCTGCCGCAGTTCCTCCTTCGTCCTCTGTAAGTCATTATTGAGTCGCATTTCTTTTTCGATAGAATCGGCTTTGGCTTGGTTAAGGCGAAGATTTAATTCTGATTTTTCAATGAGTAAATTGTCATTTTCCAATTTTAATGTTTGAAGATCAGTCCTGAAAATTCATAAAATTACGAAACTTGTTCAGTGTAAAATCAAGTTTTATAGAGAGAGTGAGAGAACAAATCATGTACCAAAGCAACTGTAACTAATAACTAAATAGCTCACTTTAAAATAGAAATATCGGACTGAAAGTTTTGGATTATCTTTTGCAGGTTTTCCAGCTCGTCAGATTGCTCTTCGTGAGTTAAAGGCTTTTGTGATCTAAGCATGGCCTGGGCTTTGGTTTTGTAGTTAGAATACTCTGATTCCATCTGTTGTATTTCCAACTTGAGGTTGGCAATGTGTGACTCCCTACTCCTTTTGTTTTCCTCCAACACTGAAATCTAAAAGAGACATTACGAATTCTTATAATGATCGGTTTTTTAACTTTGAAGCGTTACGTTACAACTTACTTTATGCTCCAATGTGGCTATCATCCTTTGTAAACTATCACATTTCTCCACAAGTTCTTTTGACTGAGAAGAGAAAGCCAACTTTGAATTTTCATATTCCTGCTCCAACTTAATGTAATCCAAATTTTTCTCGCCAAGTTTTTCTTTAAGTTTATTCATCTCATCTTGAAGAAAGGATATTTTCTCTAATTTTCGTTGAATATCAGCCTGCAGACTTTCTTTAACTCTTTGAAGATGTTCTGACTTATCCTTGAAATCCTGAACCGTCTTCTCCAATTCTTCTACAATACCTGTTCTCTTTGAGAGATCTGTTCGTAAAGCCTCAGCCTCAGCCCGTTTCTCTTCAAGCTGTTTTGTTGAATCCTGTAATTTCTTTTCATAGTCAGTAATCTCCAGTGAAAGTATTGCACTTTGTCTTTTCTCCTGATCTGCCAAAGCCTCGGCCTCCCTAGCTTCATTTAATTCTTTTTCGAGGGATTGTGCCTTAGCTTTAATTTCTTCCAATTCAGTCAACTCTACTTCCAATTTTTCCAGTCTCTCTCTCAGAGATTTATGAGAAGCGGTTAAATTCTGAAGTTTTTCATTGTCTTCAGTTGTTTGCACTTTGAGCCTAACATTTTCTTCAACAGCTTGTTGAAGGTCCTTCTCCAAAATCTTTTTCTGACCCCTCAGTCGTTCCACCTCATCTTGTGCCTTGTCGAATTCCAACTGAATTTTCGACGCATTCTGGTATTTCGACTTTTCCTTTTCTAGTTTCGCAATCTCTTCATTCTGTTCATTTATCCGCTTTTTAAGCTTCACTGCTATAGTCTTCAATTTGTTATACCTTTCCTCAAGATTTTCCTCTGATTGAACTGGAGCAGGAGCCGAGGGAGTCGAAGCAGCCGACTTGTTGAAAGATTCGTCTGAAGATTCTTCTAATTGGCGAGGTGTTGAGGGCTCCTCCATGGTTTTGCACACGGATTCTATACAAAAAACATACATATAAGAGTTTAAACAAGTAATTTGAAAATGTTAACGTAATATCAAGTTCAGTTCTCAAATTTTATGATGATGTACTTACTAAAATCTGTTTTTTTTTTTCGTCTCAACTACATTGAACCGAACAATAGTCGTAAAAAATTACACTGCGCAATAGTCTTAAATTCCTTAGAACGAATCATGCACAATAACAATCATAAATTGTTTTATTGTCCTTGTAGTTTTCCACCTAACCGGGAAGGGTTAGAATTAACTCACGATTTTACGCGATAATAAATACAACTAAAACCAATTCACTTATTCACTTCAACATAAATTATGCAAATTAATGAAGCCGACTAATTATCAAAATGACGTGAGGTGAGAATGTTTTGATGAACACGTCAGTGTATAAACATTCATGGCTATTTAATTACGTAACAGCTGCAGCTGTGTCGTTCGTCCCCTTTCCGTCAAAAAACTGGGCTAAACAACGATACGCAAAAGAGCTGCTCATCAAAAGATTCTATCACCTGTTTAGTTAGATTCCTATCCCAACACCACAGGGCACAGGCAGTAGTCTCGTAATTGAGAAAGGAAAGAACGAAAGATGAGCTAAGCCTCTGAAAAACCAAAAGCGCGAAGATGCTTTTATAGTGCTTTCTGTAAAAAAGCGAACTGTTTACGTTGTGGTGGCATGTGCACGTGAAGACGAAAGTGTGAAAGCCCAGCGTTTGTCATTGCAGGTCCTATGGCTGTCGCACTTTTTATGTTAATTAAATTTTAATTATGCACTGTATTTGGTGAAAATAATCAAGGAAAAATGCATCCAATAAAACGTCCTAAACCTGGAGAAAGTGAAGAGGAACTGTTGAATCAGGAGAAAGAATTTCTTGCAGGTCTCAAGTCAAGAAATGTGGTACCAGCAGCGAAAGTGGTTAAAATTAAGAAGCCAGAACCTAGTAAACCATCATCTACGGCCTCGATATCCACCGAATACAGAGAAGTGGACAGAACTTCAAGTGTTAACGCAGAGGTTGACAAAATAAAGGATGAAGATCTTGGAAGTGATGATAATTCTGGTAATGGCCAGGTCGAAAATCCTTTTGAATCAGTTTTATTTGAAGTAACGGAACGTAGTTTTGAACCTTCAAGACTGAAAGACTTTGTGAAGATGGAGATGCCTCCGGAAGCCTTGAAAGTACGCATAAGAGAACTGAAAGACGAAGGGACTTCAGGTACTCCGGCGAAACGGAAGAAGAGTTTGTTTGCAAAGTCCTTTGACGCCCGTCGAAAAAATGAAGAACGAGAAAAAGCTGTAAGTGATACGACCCCAGAGTGCCCATTAGCAGAGCAGAGTCCAAAACCGGAG
>JAHZMX010004504.1:0-11571 GCA_027743895.1 Seira musarum
ACCAATGATTGACCAATCATAAAAAAATATTTTCTGAAAATACTCAGAACGTGTTTCTAAAGTAATCAGAAGTATTTTAGAGCACAAATGGAATCAATCGTGAACCAATGATTGGCCAATCATAAAAAAATATTTTCTGAAAATACTCAGAACGTGTTTCTAAATTAATCAGAAGTGTTTTAGAGCACAAATGGAATCAATCATGAATCAATGATTTGCCAATCATAAGAAAATATTTCCTGAAAATACTCAGAACGTATTTCTACAGTAATCAGAAGTATTTTAGAGCACAAATTGAATCGATCATGAACCAATGATTGGCGTATCATTAAAAAATATTTTCTGAAAATACTCAGAACGTATTTCGAAAGTAATCAGAAGTATTTTAGAGCACAAATGGAATCAATCATGAACCAATGATTGGCCAATCATAAAAAAATATTTTCTGCAAATATTCAGGACGGATTTCTAAAGTAATCAGAAGTATTTTAGAGCACAAATTGAATCAATCACAAATCATGATTGACCAATCATAAAAAAATATTTTCTGCAAATATTCAGAAAGTACTTCTAAAGTAAACAGAAGTGTTTTAGAGCACAAATGGAATCAATCACGTACCATGACTAACCAAAAATAAGAAAAAATTGAAATTATTTAGAACTTTTTTGTTTGATATTTTAAGCATTAAGAACAAAAATGTAGTTACGTTCTAGCATTTTCAAAGCATCAAGCTCGTTCATAGGTTCTTTATATTCTTTTAGAATTTTTTACAATTGGATTGTGCTTACTGGTACTTGTATAGAACCAAACTACATGTAGAAAAAACGACTTTTTGTAGTTTATCAATATGAACGGATGGCCGTATCTGCTCACCCCTTTTCGGATTTTTTCGTCGCATGAGAAAAGTTATTCGTTGAATTCGGTTGGTTCCATAAGCATAAGCAGTTAAGAAACATTTAGAGCAAAAAATGACTAACGCATATATAATTTCCAATTTTTATTGGCTTAAGCAACAGAAAAATCTAATTTTAAGAGCAGCGGACGAAACCTATGTACACATACATGAAAGATGCAAATCGTTTGTAGGGACAAAAAATGTTTACAAGTACAAAGAAGCGTTAAATGTAAATGGATTTTCCATGTTTTCCCTGTAAAATGGAAAGGAAAATTGAAGAAAGTTGATGCATTTCCTGTCATAAACGCGTGCGTGGCTACAATCTTCATATAGTTAAAATTTGAAAAGCAGTGAGAATACTTTCCTTATTCGTAGCACGTTACGATTAACTGATCGTAAAAAGACTCGCTCACACAAGAACGGGAATTTAATTTAAAATACATCAATGACCCCTCTTCCTGCTGCTTGACATTGCTTTGTGCACTTATTACAAACAATGAATATGTACGCCACCCTCCTCCCGCACTTTGTACTTCTACATCATTGAAACCAGGAAAAAACACATAAAACCCTGCGCATTTACCATAAGATATTCTAACTTAATTGTTTTTGCTTCAATGAATGACAAATATGACAAATGCTGCGTCATATGAAAACACTTCTCACACTTGGGCCTTTCTTGCAAATGCTCAAGTAAATAAAAACTTTCTTGCATAACATATTTCAACCAGATATGGCACATGGGGAAAATGGTATGGACAAAGACGGGGTAAAATGGGGTTTTACCCGTTTTGGCCTACCCCCTTAAGGTGGGTTTTAACGGGTTTTAATAGGCAAAACTAAATATAACGTTAAATTGGAGCGAAATGAAACGCGTGTATACATAGGGAATTTGAATTCATTTAAAAGGCTATTTTTGCAAATGCGTTTTTACACAGTTGGTGCGTTGTTTTAAGGTTTCCAATTGTTGAGTTGAAAGCCGAGATTAAGTTTAACACTTGTACATAAAGAGTTGTCCGAATTATTTCCACTGGAAAAAATAATAAATTTTGACCCATCTACCCATTAAAGCCCACTTTTGCCTTTGAAAACTAACATTCAGTGGATTTTAATGCTTAAACCCGGGCGAATGGCCATGCCTGGTATAAACACGATCATAATTGTAGAAGTCTCCGCATCCTTTGCCTATCATGGACACGGTAGAAGAGACAACATAAATTCGTGCTTTCTCATGGACTGATGTCTATCTTAAATACAAAATAGGTACATACGGGAAAAGAAAACTGTAGAAAGAGAAATGGATATCACGAAATTATAATCGGTAAAATACCGTTGAAAACTCCATGACCTCAACGCCTGCAGTCAATGGTAGTACCGAATGCATTTTCATAATAATTGGATTTTGCACCTGTATGTTTTTTCTCCTATAAAAATTGCAATTTTCGTGATAAGCATAGTACAAACGCATGATCCATACAAGGGTTAAAAATTCGTTCACACGGTCTGTATATGTAGTAGAAAGTATCGACTTATTTTTTATTGGTGTCTGGATCATAAGTATTTCATCCACCCAATAACCCCCTTGTCATAAATCACCCTGGACAAAATCCATTTCCAATAATCCCCTCCTGGACCAAATCCCCTCACCAATAATCCCACCCTGGACAGAATTCCCGCCCCAATAATCCCCACTGCACAAAATTCCCTCCCCAATAATCCCCTCTTGACAGACTGGGTTAACTACACGCTCTAAAAGAGTGATAGGTAAGTAATGGATTTGTCTCAAACCTGTATATTATAAATGAATGAAGCTTTATGAGTAAAAAATCATCCAAAATCGCCACTCATTTTTTACTTACGTTACTTGTGCTGTACTTAAGCAATGTGATAAACAAGTGGCCATCAATTTTGGAGCGTCAATTTTATTTTAGATTGAATTGCATGGAGGAAATTTTAGGAGGGGATTCTGTTCAGAGTGGGATTAATGGGGAGGAGATTTTGTCCAGGAGGGATTATTGGGGAGGGGATTTTGTCAAGGGGGATTTTTGACAAGGGGATTTTTAGGCGATACCAGCAGAAGTCATAATCATTTGAACGTGTTTTCCTCCTACTCCAATCATTATTTGTAAAACCAAAACAGATCTACACTAACCTTGAAAAGCAGTAGAGTCAAAAACGAGCAAGAGAATTGAAACGTAGGCTAGCATTCATTTTCAGGCTTCTGTTGCGTCGTGTCAGCAAAGCATCGTATGTATTTGTTATTGGTGTGACGCAAGTTCCAGTTTTAGGCATAAAGATTAACCCTAAGGCCCGGCCTCTACTATTATTGGCATTTGTTAATCTGCAACGACTGGATCGGAATTAGTAAAGCTGACTTTAGCAGGCCAAATTAAGGCTGTCATTTTGTTCTGTTTCTTTTATTCAGTAGCGTTGGTTTTCCGGACAGACATTCCGATGACTGAGCAACCATACATATATAAGGGTAGATTGGGAGTCAAACTCTCTACCCAATACTTATGCGTGCAGCCACAACCACAAGAAGAAATAACTCCCTTCTTAGGGTTAAGCATCTTTAGAAAGTGTAAAATGTAAGTTTTCGTCACGCTTAGAATTCAAGTCACGACCACAAAAATACTATTTATTGATAATCTTGGGCTTGATAAAGACAAAGTTTATCCTTACATTTTTTTACATCAACCGCTTCATCTCGTAATCCAAAAAATGTGGAAGTTTTTGCTAGATTCGCACAAGGCTATTTATTGTGGTTGTGAAATATCAACTTTTCAAGACGAACGAGCTTTTTAAAGGGTCTTGGCTGATAAGCTTTATTGTAATATAAACTGCTAAAATATAAAACTTAAACCTATACTTCATTAGCACCCGCATGGAAATCTCCTTTGGTACATTAAGGAAAAAACTATTAGCATAGGAGCCTCCTGAAATTTTCATTGATTTATAATTTGGCTTTTTCGCAGATGTTATTGCTGTAAAAGAAATGAAAAACTGACTTAAATGATAACGAGTACAAATGGCCGAGAAACCTACAGCACAATCACAACACTGGTCTCCGTCATCCACTCTTCTACTTCCTCGCAACAATCCCCATGGTGGACCGAGTCCTCGTGGAAACTTTGCAACATTAGTAGCGCCGGACAGGAACACTAGCGTCTCAAATGAAATGGGCTTAAATAATGTAAGAAACATAGGTGTCATACCACCAACTACGTCGGCAAGGTGTGCCGTGTGCGGTGACAAGGCAACAGTGCGTTACTACGGAGCCGTCGGTTGCGGCAGTTGCGGATCGTTTTTTCAGCGTGCAGTGGAAAATGATACATACCTGAAGTACGTGTGCCGCGGAGTTGGATTTTGCACAATCGACGTGAACACTAAGCACAGTTGCAGTTTCTGTCGGTTCAGAAAATGCATCACACTTGGAATGGACATTGACCGAGTTTCACAGGCAGAAGAAAAGAAGTTAATTCAGCTAATACATTTTCAACGGTATGCTTAAGAAATTCATGGTAATGATTACATAAATGACTGAGCTAATCTTTGAAACCTTCAAAGGGAAAAGTGGGACATCACTGAGAGTACTCCGCAACCGCATTGCAGCCACTCACACGTAGTCGTAAAAGCTGATTTCTTGACAAACGACGACCAAATTCAAATAGCTTCAATCATAAAAACGTATCATCAGGCATGCACGCTCTTCCCATTTCGACAGCCAGCTTCTGGCAGGGAAAGGTCCACTTGGGAAATTGTGCAGATGTGCTGCATTGCTTTCCGACGAATTATTCATTTCTCCAAATTAATTGAGGAGTTTTCTTCGTTACCTGCATATAACCAGGTAGACCTTTTGCGAACATCTGTACTAGAAAATCTACATGCTACGGGGAACAATCTGTTTTGACATGAGAGAAAAAAAATGGCCAAATTCAGAAATAGGAAGTCCGGGAGAATTTCCCAACATTGCGGTAACTGTTAAAAATACATACTAAAACAATGATAAAGTTTTTGATTACTTAATAGTATTGACTTCTAATGATGTATAATGTAATTTAATTCCATTTGTATGCAAAGATAAGCGAACTTCTTGCAATCATCTCTAGCCCGCTGTTTTGCTTGGACATGGACTTCATGTTTTCCATGCAAAATCTGGGCATCGACGAACCTATTGCAATGCTGTTGGCAATGGCTCTCCTTTTTAATCCTTATCGTGTGGAGGCAGAGAGCAGAGATCAAATTCGTAAAATTCGATTTAAATACGTTTTGCTGCTTCAAAAATACGCACATTTAAAATACGGATCATCTGAAGGCACCTTAGTTTGCTTGAAGGTACAAAATGGATTACTTATGCAAGCCGAGCTTTCTCCGCTTATTTGTCGTAGTTAGCCAGCGTAATTAATGCTTAAAGTCCGATATGTCCACGATTAGCATCATTTTATTTTGTTAGCATTACTGCCAGCACTAGATGTTCGCCATGTGCACACTATCAGATCTGCATTTGTATATATAACATGACAAGATTATAAAACATTTTTGTTATCAAATGAATAAACACGTGACAAGTCAGATTTTTTACCTCTAATGGATATCATTTAGTTTGGTACAAAAATTGTGCTTTGTAGAATCATCTTGTGCGCTTTATTATTGTGTCAATAATACTCAACAAAGTCAGCAACATATATAGTTTTTGCAGTTCATCAGAAAGCTGAGAGCTCTGACCAAACTCGGCCACTTCCATGACAAGCACCTAGTGAAGCTTAACGATTGTGCTATCAACATCATTGGAAATTTATTTGCCCTGGAGCTGGATGCTATTCTTCTCTCAGATGCAAAAAATATCACAAATGAAACTTCAGCAAGGGTGTAAGTCATATATTAATTTCACCGTTTTTGTATCCATCAAAACAAATGTACGAAAGCAAATTCACATGATGTGCAAGTTTGGCTAAAATCAACGGAATAATTTTCTCTGTTAGGTAAGCATTTACAAACCTACAGATAAAACTGTAAGGCGCTATTTAGTTATTGAATCAGGAAGCATTATTTTCTTAGCAACAAAGCGTTGCATTGGATTCTAACTATATTTTCTATAACAACTTCCATTCGGCAATTCCATTTTTATTATGAATTGAAATTTAAATTTGTGACATGTTAAAATCAAAAGCGATCTAACATCCGGAGCTAACCATATTACTCGTTTTTATACGCAATAACCATTCCAACTTACTACTTATTAATGGAAAGCAAACATTGAAAAAGGAAAACCTTGTATTTATATTTTAGCGACAAGCGGTTTGATTGGAGATAAACATAAACAATTTTAGTGAATATATTTCCGTTTTGAAATGAGTTCAACACATTTCTTTTTACAATTGATCGGTAGTGTGGTAAATTCTTTGCGTTGAAACAATCGACCCCATGAAGTGCCATTGTTTTATACGCTTGTGATTGTGATTATAATTTAACTTGTCACCTTTTAGAATACCTGATCCAACGGAAATTCTTGCAAATGACATTTCTGTGAATGAGACAACATCAAAGTCAACTACTACAAGCTATGCCTCCGGTGGTGGAAGAACTTGAAATCGATTAGGAAAATCTTAAACCTGCATATGAGCCCTAATACCCTAGTGTTAAAAACCAGTCGTGTAACACATAATTGAAATTTTTTTAGTTAAGATATAAACTAAAAATGTTTTAGTAATTGTGAGAAAAAAGATTAGGTATACTGTTGGAAAAATTTGAAGCTGAAAAATAATGTTAGGGAAAGTTGTGTGGAACCCTATTTCAGGTACTGCCGTTAAAATACATAATTAGTGATTTGTACTATACCAATAACTTTCAATGTAAATGTGTTAAAAATATCTAGTCATACAACACGATTTGAAAGCAAACTTAATTACTTTTTATAGTCACGCTGAGACGTTCATACTCACAATGCAACTATCGCGGACATATATGGGAAAAACTATAATGTTGTAATTGGGAGGGTATATTCGGGCGAACATTCGGGGATCCAGGCGAACCGGGACAGGGGCAAACATATTTTCAAAATAAATGTACTCAACCGGGAAATCGGCGACCTTTATACCAAATATAAGCAGAACCCTATTTCAGATACTGCCGTTAAAATACATAATTAATAATTAGTGATTTGTACTATACCAACAACTTTCAATGTAAATGTGTTAAAAATATCTAGTCATACAACACGATTTGAAAGCAAACTTAATTACTTTTTATTGTCACGGTGAGACGTTCATAATCAGTTGTATGATTGTTTGGTTTAGGATCCATTTCTCCATAAGTAGCGTTATACTGTCGCACGTGTATGTAATCGGAAAGTTTCATGTATTTATAAATTACGGTGAAGGCATTTAAATTACTAAATGAGAGGAATAGCTCGTTATTGGTCTCAACATGTCCAATGAGTAAAAGTCTTCTTTATGTATTTTTTCTTGTTGCATGAAATCATTTTTAGCATTAGTAAACTGTCATTGCTGTCAGTTTGATACCATATTCATTTTTTTAACGCCGTGTTTAACTGAAACCATTATTTTCAACAGATTTTGTTAAGAGTGAGATGGGGATAAAAATTACTTTCTAAATGTCAACGGACTTAAATCTGGTATGGGAAGTTCCAGGATTATACGAGCTTGCAAAAATTTGGAAATGAAAGGAAATAAAACATTTTAAATTGTCAGCTAAAACTCCGAGATATTAAGAAGTGTATCTGAAAAGCCTTTTGCAAATCGAAATCCTATTTAGTCGCTTATGTTACGCGTAGGGAATTTGCAATGACACCACTAGTGGTAGAGTCCACTCAAAAATATGAAATTAAACGCGTTCATAAATATAACGTAGCTTATCTTCACTTAATTTATATTTATATTTGTAAGCCTAAGAAATAATTAGGTTAATGGAAGAACTCGAAGCATCTATTTACGAGTCATTGCTGAAATTCGTACTATTTATGAATTAGATGAGTTGAGGATGAGTTAGGATCCGTATGTTTGCAGACAAAATAACTGTTAACGTGTGAACTGTTCCATTCGAACTACATTTAAAACTGCCAGCAAAGCTGTATTTAGTTTTTACGCGTCTATTTGTACCACAAACCCGTTGTGTTGATTTAACAAATTATTGTTAGATTGATTAAGTAATACGATGTTTGTGAAACGTTTTTAGATAATCTAAACTCGCCTGCATGTGATATTAGCTTGTATTTCTTACTTAATTCTTATTCGTTTTTATCGAAACCTTTTGTTTTGAAAATTTCAATGCAACAAATAAGCACTTAAAATATTCAGTCTACCTGAGGTGAACGGTGTACTAGAAGAAACGACAGTGCTTGCTGTGCTAACAAAACCAGATTTAAATTTAACGATTGAGAAATTTGATAGTGTTAAGAAATCTAGTGTATTAAAATCTAGTACACCAATTGATAAGTTGCACGTATCACTACATGTTGAATTAAAACGAATTCAATAAAACTATCAAAATGTTTTTCTATATGTTTTAGTCAAATTGTATTTCTTCCCCTTTATCTGCTTTATTTGGTATCCCAACATCTTTATTTCCCTTTGTCAAGCATGAACTGAGCATCTCCTGGACGTTTGAAGTTGGTAACTCACAAAAGCTTACTTCTGTTATTCATCATGTAAGCAGCAGCGCATTCAGAAGGTAGTCTCCCGTCATCCCTTTCGCATTTATTTTAATTGACTAACACGCGAAAGGCGATCTAACATTTAAACAACTCTGATGACCAGCAAAAGTAAGAAATCCTGCGAAGCACCTAGAAAAAAATTCAAACTATTTCGCCATCTTGTAGACGGAGATGGTACTAGGAGAAAGCTAAAAGAAAGTAACCCGTAACATGCTCGCAAGTAGAAATGCTACGTTTTTGTTGATTATTCACCACACAAGCCATTCAAATCAGAGCCACGGCTGCCAAAAATAGAATCAAATAAATATTTTTATTTTAAAGTTGATTCAGTTGATTTTGCTTCGCGAGAAATCACTTGAAATTGAACTTCTTGTCGACACTTTGAGGTTTAGAAAAATCATTCTTACATTTCCTCGTCAACATAGCCTTGTAGCAACCACTTCTCAAAATATCATGCCGGCGTGAACAATTAACGTTTAGATGAAGTCCACTCGCACTGAATCTGATTTAAAATGAATTGATTTTTACAAAAAAATAGCAAGTTAAGTCCCGCAATATTCAATCGAAAAATTCAGAGTAGGCTCAGAAGAAAATTCAAGTTACTGACTTGACTTGAAATCAACTTGACTTTGGCTGGGGTCCATATTCTTCGGTGAAACTTATTGCAACTCTCAAATTTTCTCAAGTGAACAGATATTAATTTGTTCGCTGTTTTTTTACCCACGTAGTTAAGCGTAAAAAGCATGCGTAATGTTGTTTTGATAGTTTCCATATCTGAAAAGCAATGCTTTACAGGCATTTAAAAAACTATTGTTGTATAAATTCTCCACTTTCTATCAGGAAAAAATAGTCTAGGCTACTTTTTCGCACCTTCTGCAAAATCAGTTGCAAGCCTTATTTGATTCGATATATCTGGGTTCAATGAAAAAATAGGGCTAAATAATATTACTTGCATTGAATAATCTTGAATGCTGATTTATGCGACATATTTCATCTTCATAAAAGATTCGAAAAGATGGTTTGGGAAAACCCCGCCGCAAAAGCTCTAGACATACAGACAAAATATTTTATTGCTGCATTATGAATGCTTCCATGTTTGTCATGAAATATGTAAGGACTTTCGTCACTGTGGAGTGTGTTACTCTTTTTAATCGACGGCTGTAGCATCGCATTTTCTTCTCACTTAGAGTCAGTTTGCAACTAACTTCTACGAAAATGAAAAGTGAAGAAATGAGACCAATTAAATCGTCATGGTTATCGCTTCATAATGAGATCATTCAGGAGTATTTGGTGTTCTTTCCTTTCCAATCCCAATAAATAATTGCAGTGACAGGCAATAACTTACGTGCTTACTAATTGAGCAGCGGAAAGTTTTAAATATATTTCTGAAGCAAAGTGAGCAATTGAAAACTTGCTTGTCAGATAATATAATGCATTTTTGTACATTTTGGCGCCGGAATTAACCCACTTTGTGCGTTTTATAGTATTACTATTTTTTTTCAACGTAACGGTTACCACATGCACTCTTTTTCTGCTGTAATAATTTGAATGAAGTTTGGTAAAAAAATCTTGTAAATTCGCAAGAATATTTAAATTTTTGAAGATGCCATCATTCCCTCACTAGTGCAAATGTATAGTGTTAATTGAAAAGTTACATTCACAAATGCACAAGGACTTAAAGCTTGATAATGTGATATTGGTAATGACACAACACGATCGTGGAGTCTTTTGAATCCTTGTGAAGTTTTGCTGCATTTTAATTCACATGAGCACAAATACATGACAAGTACTCAACGCAAAAGTTGAGAATCTGGAGACTCCAACATTTATACTTGCATACACAAAATCTTACTTAACTTTCACATTTCATGCAGAGCATAATTAAATTTCCTTTTAATCCTCTGATTTTTTCATGTTTTCATGTACCCAAAAAATGACATTTCAAAAGCAAAGTAAAAGCCAAACGGCTAACATGTTCGTGCATATTGATATTCGAATGCCAAATAACGAATTACAATTCCTTTAACTCCAGTCATTTTATAGAATAAAATTCTTCGAAGCGTATTCAGGTAAACTTCTCCAATCCAAACTTATACTAGCAAGTATTTAACTCAACTGATTGAATGTAGCGACATTCGCATGATTTTAAATGTAGTTTACCGTTCACTAAACAACACGCAATCAATGGGTGATGTATAATTTGGCAAGACATATTAGAACAAGTAACCACATTTACGTTTAATGACGGCAGTCTAATCCTGAATAAGTATCAATACTACATCAGGCTACACTAGAGACAAAAAATGTGAAAGTTTTCATTAATCCGAATCCATATGAAGGTAAGTCGGAGTGCATGTGATTAATGAACAAATTATTTTTTCTAACCTGCATTTAATTAAGAATTATGTATCTTTTCATGACTTTTTTTTACTAAATCTTTGAAAAACCAACTACGTGGATGGAGAAAGTAAGAAAAGAACACCGCTATTCTCGTCTGCGCGAGAAAAAATCTTGAAAGAAAAACGAAATTCATTCTCTCCGCTGAGGTTTTTTAAAGTGATTATGATCTTAGTGGCAAACATAAAACTATAACGCAAGCATGGTTGCTGGTTAGACACCCAACATTAAAGTTTAAGTTGTTTGCGATTCTAAATCGCCTCTGAATTATTTGAGGCCAAGTTTCCTCCATATTCCATCCCATGTTAAGAGGAAAGAAGTTCCTCCAAAAAATTCCCTTCAACATTCTTTTTAGACTTCCTCCAAAAAATGTTTATTTCATATTTTTTACCTAACCAAACCTAACCCTACCAATTAAAATGAAACAAAAATTGAATAATTTTTATGAGAAGGTGCACGTGCACTGTAAAATATTTATGCAAAAGTCAACACAGGAGCATATTTTGCTTCATTTTAGTAGTTTTTTTGTCTTTGGTTTCTCCGTCATAACTGAATACTATCCTAAAACAATATATGATGGGATTCCTAATCCAAAAAATGTGTCGT